>JAMKCH010026864.1:0-18331 GCA_023653785.1 Ophioderma brevispina
TTAGGCCGGCAGGTTTTGTTTCTTCTATTTAGCCAACACGTTTGGGTGCAATAAGATTCATTAAATTGCACGTACAAGAGGAAGCAAATAGAGATTATTTCCTACGTTAAGTACCGTGAAGTACATTAACTCCAACTGAGCGAATAATAGGGGAAGTGTGTGCGTTCTGCCCAGCATTGCTTAATCTCGATTATTAATTGAGACCTGGTCCCCCCCTTTTAACAAGTGCACTTTCGAAAGAAGGCGCGTGTCATTCACGTTTTCATGAATTCGCAAATGCTGCAAACACGAATGATGAAGATTGTCAACTGGCAGGAATGTCTCGAAGCGATTTTCCCCGTTCTTCGTAATATAGAGCGCAGTAACAACCCTCGTACTCCGTGCCAGTTTTCATAAGCGCCCCATCTTTGCACATGATCCCTTATTCTTTTCATCATTATGTTTAGCTGGTATAGCCAGCTAACTATTGTGGTTACTAAGTTTCTTCTTCCTTTCTGGCAAACGCACCTTTTACGAGGGAGGCACTCACATACCTGTATGAAGTGGAACACATGGTGTAAGTCTGGCACTTTCAAACTCAGGGGAAATCAGTGACAGCTAGTACACATGCTAAACTTAGTAGTCCTTTCTTTGGGTGAGAAGCCCATTGACCCTAAATGGGTTTTTGGGGGGACAAATTTGCTATATTTTCTGAACAATTAGGTCCTTGAGTGAAAAATAGGATGTCCCCCGGGCCGACTCCTTAAATGCTAGCAGTGCTCATCTAGCGCTAAACGCATGGGCCGATTTCAGCCAAATTTGGTCAGAAAACCACTGACCCATGCCGCATATAGGGTGTTCACAGTTTGGGGATAAATGGTCATGTATGCCAATTAAAGGGGCATTCTCTGAAAATTGATTCATTCACTCTTCTCATACAAATCAAAAACTATCATTACCAGATTCGGTCTCAAGATCACCAGTAGCTCCAGTACATGCTGCATACGGGGTTTTCACAGAGTAGGCCCAAATCCACAATTATCAATTAAAGGGACATTCCCTTGAAAATTCTATGAATTCCTCCTTCTCCCGCAAATAAAGGTATCATCACGAGTATTCGTTCCCAGGATCTGTATAGCGGCTGCCAATATGGGGGTGTTCACAGATTAGGATCACATGCCACAATCTAACCAATTAAGGTGCATTCCTTGAAAATGGATAATCCAGTCCTCCGCAAATTAAATGCTATCATCACGAGATTTTCTCACAGGATCCCCTGTTAGGGGTTTCATCAAATGGGGTGTCCACAGATTTGGCCCCAAGGTCACAATTACCAATTAAAGGGGCATTCCTTGAAAATTCTATGAATTCCTCCTTCTCCCACTAATTTAAGGCTATCATCACGAGATTCGCTCACAGGATCCCCTGGTAGGGACTTTATCAAATGGGGTGTTCACAGATTAGGATCAAATACCACAATTACCAATTAAAGGGGCATTCCTTGAAAATCTACGAATTATTTCTTCTTAGAGATTTAGCCCAAATACTACAATTGCTGATTAAAGAGGTATTCTTGAATTCCTTCTCCTACAAATTAAAGGCTATCATCATGTGATTGAAGTTTTCAAACAAGATTCACAAGATCTCCTGGTAGGGTCACATAATGGGGTGTTCACAGATTGGAACCAGGCAGTGGCGGATCCAGGATTTTTGTAACGAGGGGGCGTGGAATTGGCTGCCAATAATACACCTAAAATGTCACCGCAGTACCGAGTGGTGGGTTCGGGAGGGGTGTCCCCTCCTGCGCTGTTGCGGGGGGGGGGGGGGGCGCTGCAGGGGTTACCCCTTCCCCGCTTTGCGCGGGACCCTTGTAATGTTCACTTTCTAAAGGCTCAGTCACATGGCTGATTATTTGCTAGAAAACCCCTTCCATACTGCTCAAGACTGGTGGTGACAATTGACCATTATTCAAAAATCGTGAGCAGTTCTCTATTTCCATGTTTAGTTTTAGCAAGGTCTGTGACTGTCCTGTAGTGTCAGTCTTCTGCCGTCTTGTGTGGTCAAGAGCTTGATTATGGAACAGTCAATGTCTAATAATTCGAAAATCTTAGATTTTCGACCAAAATCCATGCTGCAGGTTTTTCGGTCGATAATCCAAGATTTTTATTCGATAATCCAAGATTTTCGATGCTCAATGTCCAATAATTCGAAAAATCTTGGATAATCAAAGTGAAAAACCATTTTTTCCTATTTGCTAATCCAAGATTTTAAAAATAAGCTGAAAAACTTGATAGTCCAAGATTTCCAGCGCCCAATGTCAAACATTTCGAAAATCTTGGACTTTCACTTCGATAATCCAAACTTTTTTAATTGAACGATGAAAAACTTGGATTATCAATTAAAAATGAGAAAAAAAATGCCTCCAAGGAGGCGTGTTATTATTTTTTTTTTCTCCCTCCAACGAGGGGGCGTGCGCCGAGCACGCCCCTATGTAGATCCGCCAATGCCAGGTGTCATGATTACAGGACAATAATGATCAAATTTCAGGGAAGGTTTTGTTTTGATGTGGCAAACATGTTGGAGGTCGCCATTCTGGGGGTCAGAGGTCATCCACGGGTCAAATATAACAAATATTCTTTTGGTCTGGAAAACACAACAACAAAACTGATAATTTTAAAATCAGAGGTCAAACAATGGACCTGGGGTTAGTGGTCATCCAGGGGATAAAATTATGAAACGTTGAAAATCTATCCTTCCCGACACCATTTGAGGTCAAAGGTGATCATGTGTGAAACAGAATATGGGTCAAAAGTCACCAGTAACATCGTGGCTCGCTTCGAGCACAGTCTAGTTATCAATTTGGGCTTCTTTTGTTCAACTGCCGAGTACAACAGAGACCACGAGACCTTATTTAACTATGAATTTCACTCAGACCGTTATTGTTTCACGAACGGGGTATCTGGGACCCTTCAGGAGAAAAATAACGTCTGATCCATGGTTAAACAAAAGATAATTGAAACAAAGGGAAAATTCTAGAAACCCTCGGTCTCAGGTGGTTACAAATGAAAAAATTAACAATAGTGAACAGAACTGGTAACTCAATATAAAGCTTATTGTGAACATTGGATTACCATCTACTTGCTATAAAACTTTCTACTCCACGTGGAAGAAGCAGCGGGTTGTGCATTTTTGTCTTTCAAAGTTTCGGGGTGTGGTTCTAAGGACTCTGTTTTGGGCCATGTCTACCTTTTGTTCAACGATGATCTTCTATCGTCACCAGACTTTCAATTACGTTTGCTATTACCAACACACACAACACTCCAGATTTTGTTTAGTTAAAGAATCATGGTGTGCTTCAAATAACGTTCCCTCATTAATGTCAGCGTGCGTAGCACAGCTGAATATTGTGCTCCTTGGCGTTCTTTCTTTCTTTCTTTCTTGTCTTTCCTTTTCTTTCTTTTCTCTTTTTCTTTCTTTCTTTTTCTTCCCTTTCTCTTTCTCTTTCTTTTTTCTTAATACTTTCTTTTCCTTTCTTTC
Organism: Ophioderma brevispina; assembly: GCA_023653785.1. Taxonomy (NCBI): domain Eukaryota; kingdom Metazoa; phylum Echinodermata; class Ophiuroidea; order Amphilepidida; family Ophiodermatidae; genus Ophioderma; species Ophioderma brevispina. The sequence goes on from JAMKCH010026864.1 coordinate 3,517, forward strand.
TTTCCCCTCTTCTTCGTTTACTTTTCCTTCTTTTCTTTCCCACTCTCCTAAAATGCTTTCTCTAACCAAACGCTTGGGGCGATTTCAACCAAACTTGTTCTGAAGAACCACTGACCAAGCGTCCTACTATGGTGTACACGATTTGTCAAAGTTTCAATGTGTGCCGAGTTACAGGGGGAATTCTTTTGAAAATCTATAATTCCTATTTCTTGCCTCAAAATGAATTGCTATGACACCGAATTGTCTAGAACCACTGACCTAAGTCCAGAGGGTGTAAGACACATAGGTGTCAAAGGTCATGTAGGCGGCGATTAAAGGGGCATTCTCTATGACTCTATAAATTGCTGCTTGGCTCAAATTAAATGCTATCGTCACTGGTAAGGGCGGTATGGGGTCGAAATATATAAAAAAATTGTTTCAAATCCAGAAAATGAGATAATGCATTGCTAAAAAATTGTGTAGACTGTAATCTACAAAATGCATTTTTATTCGAACGCAATCGGACATTCGGTTCCCGAGATCTGGCTGATCAAAGTCAAGAAGTGTACGCGCGAAATTTTGCCAAAAATGCCTCATCGCCTAATTTTATCATGTGAAAAATTTCAAGGTGTTATATTTAAGATATTTTAAAACGATATTATTTATGAACTATTACAACTTCATTTTGGGCTAAGTTGAAGTATTAAATACTTATTTATCCTTTCCATAATTTAAAGTTATTAAATGTCAATGGGTAGTGATTTTATGTATTTTATTGTTTTCTCACCCTGCGATATTTAAGACAATTCTTTTAAAAATTAATTGCAGGACAATGGATGCACCTATTTCGATGATTCCTTTTCATTAATAATTAATGAATAATTCAGTAATAAATGAAATTTTAAAAAATAATTCCATATTTCACAACATCAAAAGCGCCACCATTTTGGTCTAAATGTTTCGAGGCCTATTACTCGTTTCGTTAAAATACGGCAACCATCCAAAACGAGAACGAACGTTAACTAGAAACGCTTACATCTATGAACCTGAAATTTGGCACACATCTTAAGCACATATATGCCCGAGTGAACCCTGAGTCCGATTTTCAAATTGGGGGGTGTTCCAAATTCAAATTACGCCATGAAATTATGCTATTGGTCCAGGTAATTGCCCGTTGCCATGGCAACGGTATTAAAAATCCTGCTTCATGGTTCACTCCGGATTTACCTCCTGCATATGTCCGCAAGTTCGTCCCAGTAGCATGTTTAGTTATTTAGGTACAATTCACGTTCTAGTTGATACCAATCAGGCCTACGGGGTCCATGGCAACCAAGCAAAAAATTTTCATTGAATTTTAAAAAACTTTGTGACATGGCTTACAATTGATATATAACATTATATACCACTATTAGGAAAATTAAGAAAATCATTTCACAGTGCACTGCTCTTTCAGACCCCATACCCCCCCCCCCCTTACTTAGAAGAACATCTGACCAAGGATCCATATAGAGTGTAACACCAGATTGGGGTGAAAGACATGTTTGGCTGATAACAAGTTGGTATTCTTTGAAAATTCAGAAATTCTTCAGTCTCAACTTGGCTATGATCACCAATGTTGGTCAGAAAACCATTAACCACTGACCCCAGTCCTATATGGGGTGTACACAGATTATCAAATTCAACATACACTGATTAAAAGGGGCATTCTTTGAAAATCTATAAATACATCTTCTGCCTTAACTTACTCAAAATAACCATCCGTTTAATTAACGGTTTCACTAGGTGTGGTCAAAGGTCATAGAAACATTGCATGCTGACATTAGTGCTTCTTCAAGCACATTTATCCCTAGTTTTAATTGGACTGTTTCAATAGGTTTTTAGAGATGAATAAGGTTATTGGGCTTTATTCTTTCATCAAATCTACAACCGCAAGCATACACCGATCTTTGCTTTGACTCTCATATCTGGAACATCAATCAAAGAAATCCAATTTCACGAACACGCGGGAACCAAACCAAAAGTCTCCAAGTCAAAGATAGAAAATGCCATTAAAATTAGAAGTACTCTCAACGATATTTTTTTGTTTTAGAAATTAATTATTTGCAACTGTTTTGGGACTTCCATTTGGCCGATTTGAGCCATTTGAGAAATTTCTTTCAAGAAGACTTTGAAACCCTGACCATTTCTTGGTTATCTGCGTTGCATTCTGTCAATTATTATTTTATTTCATGTCCTTTTATTCTGTAGTCTGACTATGACGGTAATCTGTAATTACTTCAACATATGCTTTTTTATATTGAACTGCCAAACTGAGACGGAACCTGGATTGGGATACTTATGTATTCAGCCGTAGCAATGATACGTTAAGAGAGGGGCATTTTTTTTTTTTTTTTTTTTTTGCAAAAGTGGATCTTCTATATCGAAATGTTGATAACTTTTTTCGGCAAACACATTTCCAAACACTTATCTTGCTCGTTTTGCACACCAACACCACAAACACTGAATACAACATTTTTTGAAGTCTTTGAGATGACTGTTGAAAAAAAAAAACCCTATACCTGGCCTACAGAGCCTACGTCTGTACAATCTGCCCAGTAGTTAGGTTTTTAATCCCTTGGATTTTGTGCGACTTTTAGGACGTTTCTGGTTGTGGGCAATTTCTCTTTTTTCTGCTTCTGAATAGCCCGAACGAAACCCCTCACCGGCAAGGCAACGCTATATCCCCGGCCAATTTAGCCAGACACTCTCATCTGCAAGGCAGACCGCTGATACTCCCAAATAGAGGCGGACACTCTTTACTACGCAAGGCAACCTTGAGTTCGAGCCCGCCGTATCCAACAAGATACTATTAAAATCTCAATGCCTCGTCGACCAAGCGAAATTTGGGGAGCTGTCATGTATGGGTGATATTACACTCTAAGTGCTGATTGGGATGTGCGCTTGTTCAGCACCACTTAGATGAAGCGACATTAATCGACGATTTCCTAAATTGCGGCGTAATAAATAAAGGCAACGCCACTTTGAGACTTTCTACGGTGATAAAGCACTAAATAAAAAAATATTATTCTTGGTTGTTTTATTATACTCACTATCCCAGATTTCCTTGCATAAATCCAGATTCTCTTTTAAAATTTTTGATTGTTAAGAATCGAATAATAAATATATAAACTATTAAAAAGTAAAGTAACATCGTACAAAACTGGGAATGACGGGGTTTTTTGTTTGTTTTGTGTTTTTGTGTTTACATCACATTTATCAACTTTTTTCAACTGACGCAATAATTGTAAATCATTCTAAAGTTCAGCACAAAACGTTCGTTTCCATCCATTGTGATATGAACGCCGTAATGACCGGCATGATTTTAATTAATCATCTTGAGCATTTCGTGGAAGTCGATAATGTCTGTCCCCAATCTTGTAATGCATGTTGGGTATGAATGGCCCGGATGGAGTAGTGCAGTGGTAGTATTGCCATTTTAAAACGGCAGAAAAACTGCATTCCCAAAACATTCAAAATAATATTTGACACTAACCATGGAAGTAAAACATTCCATAGGCTGTCCCTGATTTTGGTTTTCGATTAAATAGCAATCAGGCCCTTCGCGGCAGGCTTTGACCGTAGTGTCACCCTCTCCTCCCAATGTCCCGCTGTTCAAATGCAAGATTATGTGTCGAGTTTATTGCAGTGTCAATACAATTACTAAGGAAAAGGTTCAAATGTTGAAACAGAATGTTATTTCTTATAAAAAAAGCCGATCATCACACCATATTCTGGTTCGTTTGACTTACCTTTTCTTTCGCGTCCTGAAGTTGCAGTGTGAAAGGAGATATGGGTCCGTACCATTTTGCCATTTTTGTGGAATTACTCCTGCGTACCGGTCTGGTGTAAAGTTCGAATAGGGTGCTAGATTAAGGAAGAAGCTTTATTTGGGCCATTGTTAGTTAGCAATCCTTCAAGATAAAGTACTTGAAGGTACTATCAGTGATCCAAATGAAAGCGTAAAAATATTTAAAAAGAGTAAAGGGACAAGTTCTTGATCATTGTACCGTTTTTCCTGTATGGTATTGAGCAAATGTTTTATTCATGGAAAGACATTACAGAATGTGTTTTCAAGAAACCAAAATCTGCACAGACACTTTACATTCCTAATTCGTCAACGGTCAGATGACATGGAAAATGGTTAAGATGACATGGAAATGTCAACCTTTTTAGCGTAAATCAGGGTACGGGGGCTGTGATCACGACATGCACATTTCCGCTGTAATATTAAGGTGAAGCTGTTAAGCAACCTTTGCTATTTAAGCTTTGAAGACTCACCGTTATCATTTAATTAGGCTGAAAGTTGGAATCATCGGTTGAAGTTAAGGCCTTCTGTTGGTCTAGATTGAGATATGCTTAATGTACTTTAAATGCAACAAGAAGTTGAATTTAGTTCTTTTAAGATTTTATAGTATTATAAATATGGTAGTGTTACAGATTATTTTAAAAGCAAAAATTTCCAAATGACCTAAAAAGTGAGTTAAATCCTGTTTGTCAACCCTTGATGTGTATTTCTTAAAAACATATATCGCACTGGCAAACATGTTGTGAGGTGAGCCACTTCGTGCAAAGTTTAAGGACAAAATTTCTATGGCTATCTATTCATCTAACTCAAATTCCTATTGGTTGAAATTCGGGAAGAGTACACTGTCACCAATCGTTTCTCCGATAGGCCAGGAAAGATAATGAAATTTTTAGTGTAACCTAGAACTAATTGCTATCAAAGGTTTTTCTTCACAATGCATATCTTTGATGTATCCAAAATGACATACTAAAAGACCGAAAAAATCCGGGTTGCAGAAATTTGTCTAATTTGCATAAATTCAAAATGGCGGCCATTTTAAAAGACTTTTGTCCATAACTCAAGATCCGAAGGTCGTAGAGATGTAATGTTGAAGAACGTTAAAAGTAATATGAGATGAGTGGTTTAAGCCTTATTTGCATAAATCCAAAAAGGCTGCCATTTTGTTGAATTTCTTGAAATGAGATATGTTGAAATTCCATTCTGGTGTCCATACTTATGTTATCAAAGAACACGATCATTATTAAGTTGCCATTTAAAGACACGAGACTCGAACTGATGAACACCATCTATTTAATATTTGTGGATTCAAAACTTTTTGATCAATTTATAAATAATACAAAATAAAAGATAAAATCTTAAGATGTCTACACATAAAAATGGCACAATCAAAAGAGTAAAAATTCATTTTACAGGCTTTAATTGGTAGCTCAATGGCTTCATTTGCCAAAGTAAATGAATTACTGAAATCGTTTCTGAGCAGCTAGCAATGTGAAAGTTCCTTCTTCACTGTCTATAAGATCCAGGCAAAGCTTTTCATGTTGTTAATAAGTTTCCTGCTGCTCCAAATTATTCCCTTCGAGAGTGTCGACTGCTACTCTTGTCCCATTTTTTTTTCCAGAAAGGTTTGAAGGAAGCATGACTTTCTATCTTTAATGATGCGATACCAGGAGAGATGGTGGACTAAGTTTATATTACGAGGTTAAAACACATAGGTGTTTCAAGAAGATTTAATTTATCACTTTGGTCAATATTAACTATATATAATGAGCCTGAATTCAGAAAAGGCATTTTTGACGGAAAGGGACAACTTCTATTTAGCCAAATGCCACAATTAGTGAAAATATTATTCCTGGTTCTAAATTTTGAGCAAATGTATCAAATGAGACTGTCAAATTTTCTGCAAATGATTTTAGGTAATCGTTTTTACATCCTTTGTGCACATTTTAGTGAAAAAAATTCGGACCCAAACACCTTACCCGGGGGAAGGTTAAGCCGCCAAAGTTGAGGAGGATTGGTGAAGCCTCCTATACTTTACAATGTAAATTGGCACGCCATATATTTGCTATTAAAACAGACGTTTTCATGTTATTGAGCAAAAACTTCATTTTTAATCAAGTTAAATTTGTGGTTTTTCTTTCTTATTTGAGCCAAAAAATTAAAATTTCCCTAAACCTTTGTACACAAAACTGATTTCACCAAATTTTGCAAGGGTGCCTTGCATTCTGATGTCATAGAAGCAAGGTGTCTGGAATTAAGTACTTATTTTGGTATCACTGGATAGAGAAGTCCTATAGAATAATTCAAGTTCAAAGGGTGGTCTCTTTGGAAAATATATGGGGTTACATCAACCCCCGCTGGTTAGACGGGGTACAAAAATAGCCTAATTGGGTTAAGAAATACCGATCATATGTTTGCTATGTAGATTAGAAGTAAAGGGCCATGGTCCGATTGCTAATAGCCTTATCCCCAGGTTTTACCGGAAGTGGTCAAAATTTTTGGGCTAAAGGATGTCTGGTTTTGATGTTATAAGCGAAAATGTGCCACATTTGGTCGACCAATATTGATTTTATTGGCAAGTTGCCACTAATCTTAGGACGTATCATTATCTTTGTCACGATGATTACCTTTGGCTTTTCTTGTCTTAGAAATTAGTTAGTCTAAGTCGACCTTATTGAGTACCTGTAATTATGTGTATAGACAAAATATTAGACTTTCTTTGTGTTTCAGACAAAAATAGCCATCAAAATGGCGGCCATTTTGGATTTATGCAAATTAAGCTTGAACCAAATGTCTTATGTTATTAGTACTGTCATAATTGTGTTCACAGACCTTGAAAACATGGGTATAGACACTGGAATTAACTGCTATGAGTCTCAGAATTTAAGATATTAACATAAATCCATCAAAGTGGCGGCCATTTTGATTTTTTGCAAATTAGGCATATTTCTGAAACTCGGATTTCCTCGGACTTTTAGTATATCATTTTAGGTACCTTAAAGCAAATGCATTGTTCAAAAAAACCTTTGATAGCAATTTGTTCCAGGTCAAACCTCAATTTTCTTGGACTACGATGCACTATGACATAAACGAATGCATGGCACTTCGATTCCATCCAGGGGAGCTGCAAGCAGAGTTGATTTAACTGAAGTTTTGTCTATTTTAATTTGAATCTTGACCAACCAAAGTATGCTAAGAAAGTGTATTCTCTCCTGTTTTGAATGATGTACTTTTGGTAAGGGTGGAGTATTAATTGGGTGTCTTCACATGATACTTAATGCAGAGTTCGTATGAAAATAGAGGATGGGTTCGTAAAATTAGCATAAGAAACAACTGGTGAAAAAATATGATTCTTCGTTCATTTGTGTGTTGGAGTTGTTTTGTATCTGAACGAACAGAAGCCTCAATCACTTGTTTGAGGTTAGGTTCGATCTTGCAGGGTGCGTCAGGGCACTTGTTAAAATAATGTAAACAAAAATGATACATGAGGACATTTCCAGAAAGAAGCGCCCTCAATTCTTTCGACCCCTTTTTTTTTTGCATATTTGGAACGCTTACCAGTGTATACGCTGTCTTTGTTATTGTTAGTGTTACCCCAAAGTAAAGAAGAAGAGATTTGTGTTACCCAAACTGTAAAGAAAACGTTGTCCTTTATGTAATAAGATGATAATTTAGTATTTTCTGTCGTGCACAACAGAAATCAAAGCATGGTTTCCTATATGGACGAGAAGGGATAGCAGGCAAGTTCAAAACAAGGTCTGCAGTTTTCTTTTGTACTTGCTCGTCCCAATAAACCTTCGAAACGTTCTTGGTAGGTGGTGTACAATCAACCCAGTGCAATTTGAGAGAAATTTGTATCCTCAAAAAATATCTTGTCAGTTAATTTTTTTCCAGATTTTCAAAATTAGCCAATCACTTATAGTACCTATTACGGTCAATGTCTTCGGGAGCGTTTAAGCAAAATGGCCTTTGGCATGTTTATTTTCAAAATTTTGTAATTAGAGAGGATCCAAAATTTCAAATTAAAGACAAAATGAAACAAATGCATATATTTTGGGATGGAGCTTGATTGAGGCATTTTGTTGGCGTAAGTGGGTGGACCAAATATGCTTTGTGTGCGAATTGGCTTGATTATGATAGTTTCTTTACTTACTTCAATTAAAATGTGATTACAATTAGCACCCAGGGTGGGGGCAAAAAGCTCTCAGTTGGGGAAAAATAAGTAAGATCTTGTCAAAATAGGTATTCTGAGTCTCCAAAATAAAATCCTGTGTCAAGAGCAATTATTTTTCTTTCAAGATACAAAAAATATTTTCCCATGCAGTGATATGTATGCTATAAACTGACATTTTCAAAGGAACCAGAAGAATATTTATGGTTTCATAAAGAATATTCCATTAAAAACCATTAAAAGTGATAGTTAGAGTTACCCGAGCCAAGGTATAAGTCATTCAATTTACCAAATCCTGTGTATAGTTATCCATATTGTGTATATCAATTTTCAATAGAGGATTTTCACACTCTTCATAAACGACTGAATTCTGAGACTAAGCTACTCCTTAGAATTATCTAGCATGGCATTTCATACACTAGAGACATGTAGCTTTTCAAAAAGTATTGCTAGAATTTGTACCCTTCTTAGGTAGTGAACACCCATTTTTGGCTGGCTGGCCCAAGGACTATGTACCCAAATGGCCTCGTCTACAAGGTCACGGTTTATTCCGTATGGTAGCTTGGACACTTTCTCATGGGGGACACTCAATTTCTTTACACCGATCCGCTTTCCTTTGATCATTCATTTCCATAATACATATCGGCGAACATTGCGAAATCGTCCAGCATCGGAGAATTATCGTCCCATCATAATGTAACAATAAAATCAATAGTGCATTGTAATCGGCAGCCCGGGGTCGCTGACATAGAGGTAGGGTACGTGGCCCTAAAGACCCCGTTTTGTCCCTCTCCAGCAGTTCCTGAGACTCCCAGTTGAAGCATAATTCAGTTCTTACTGTATAAGGTACCCTTTGGGGAAAGTGTTTGCCTCAGAAGCTAAACTTCAGCTCAAATCATAGACGTACGCAGGATTTATGAGGGGGTGCGGACTTCAAACAAGTGGACCTTTTATGGTAAGAGTGAACCTAATCCCCCTAAAATGGTCCTTTTTGGACTATTTGAACATCCCATCACCAAAAAGTGGACTTTCTTGTCAAAATTTCTCTAAATTGGGGACCTTCAAGGCATGCAAATTTCCCAAAAATTCAGTTCTCAAAAATTCTATAGTGAGATATAAAGCAAAAGGCATTTCCCATTTTCCGGAATCAGAGGCCACACATCCCTGCCTGGAAAAAGGGAGTGCCCCTCCCCTATGTTGACAGCATAGTGCTTGGCGATATTCAGGGTCATCTTTCAACACCCTGCTTCAACACCATTGCCATCGTTACGGCTATCTAATTTCTCCTCATCTACGCGTCAAGTGATATTACATCACAGCCGTGTCGTCATCGCAATTGACATCAATACATTATCATCATTGTGTCATTATCATTATCGTCGTCGGGGCTGCCAAGAGGCATTACGGGCTCTGGTAGAATGTTAGAATTCATGATCGCAGGTGCTTCCATTCAGAAGTTACATTTTGCTCTACCGCATAGGGGCATCTTGGATTTCTGGGCGAAAATTATGTAATAATGCCTAACTAATGTCAGATTTAGAATCCTTGGGGTCGACTTACCCGTGTCTTCGTACACCGATTTTAGGCTCAGGCTCAAATTTTACTTTTTCAAGATGGCGCCGGTGGCCACCATCTTGGATTTTGGGATAAAAATGATGTTTAAATGTCAAAGCAATGTCAAAGTGTCTTTGTAAACGATTTTAGATGCTCTGGTCCAAAACTACATTTTTCAAGATGGCGCCGGCAACCATCTTGGATTTTTGGGTGAAAATGACACCGTAATGTCAAATTAATATCAGAATCGGAATCCTTGCTCTCGACATACCTGAAAAAGTGTCTGTGTACATGATCATAGGTGCTCTGGTGGCCATTTTTAATTTTGGCCTCTAGCGAAAAATGCCGGGATTTTTGTGAGGGACATGGGGGCTAATTTCTTTCTAACAGTTCCATGGATAGAGCCAAATCACCGGGCCAAATCAATCATCAAACCTTAGCCAGAGAATGGTCACGGAATTGAGGTTTTGGACTTTTGGAGATTTTTTGAAGAAGGGTCATTCGGAGTGTGGAGAGCAATAAATGAAGTAGAGCAACACCAATTAAATATGCGCTGAAGTATATGTACATCCATGATCAGCCTTTTCAGAGCTTATAATAGCGCACATACGGTGCACAAAAAAATCAGGACTTGTGCGAAATCATTACAATGGATCACTGGTGGTCTATTGGCAGGCAGATAGGACGTAAGTGAGATCGGGCCTAAGTGACATAAGAGACGTCTTCTTCTGATGGCCTCCTTATCGTCGTATTTAGGTAGACGTTTCATATAGAAGTCCCACTGATGCAAATGAGGTATTGCCATTTATTCCGTCAAGCTCTTGCACAATATCATACAGCGCATGATGGAATCAATTGTAATACCTCATTTGCATCCATGGGACTTCTATATGAAACATCTACCCGTATTGAAAAATCTGATGAATAGTACAATACGGGCACCCAGGGGTCATACTTTTAAAATGCTCCAAACATGTTGAAAAGCTTGTCATAGTTATAAGGATTCCAAAGATGTTTGTACCATCTATATTGGTTTTGGAGTTAGAGGGTAAAATGGCTAAAATTGTAAAAAAAGAAAGAAAAGAAAGTCAATTCCCATCTGTACAGGGCGGTCATAATCAGAAGTTGCTCACATTTTGGTTATTTAAAAAAATGAAAAAACAAAAGTTTATCTAGCTTAATGTGTCAAAATAAGGAATAGTTTGTAACATCTGCAATGCATAGTTATCATGTTATCTGACAAAATAAGCCACGGTGACAGGGCAACATAATCCAATTAGCATTGACCTTCTTTGACCATTATCTCTATAAGTAAACATTTAACATCACCAAAACTTAGTATACTGAGTCCTCTTTCCTCAGGCAATAATTTGCAAGTATTTAAAATATAATCAGAGCAACTTATAATGTTGATCTCTTTACAAATTGAGATTGACCTTTTTACCATTTTAGTCCTTTTTACCCCATAACTCCAAAACCAATGGTCGTAAGTGGTACAAACTATACATTTTTGGAATCCTTATGACTAGACGGACAATGTGGAATATTTTTCAACATTTTTGGAGTAGTTTAAAAGTTTGTCCTCCATGTAACTTTGCATTGGCCCCTATTGAAAAAGTGACACCACAATTTGAGACCACTAACAAGTGACCTTGCATTGATATAGAAGGTCCATGCTAACTACCGTACTAAAGGTGTCAAATCTTAAATGTAGGCGGGCATGAACAAACTCCTTAAATAAGGATCCTATGATATTCTGCTCCTGTTCTATAATGAAATGACCCACTTTGTTATTGAATCTTAATGCAACGTGTTCACTGGTATGTTTACGCTAAATGTCGGGGGTCGACATTTTCTTGCAGCGTTCAATAAATCCAATTGTCTAAGCATTCCTCTCTGTGTATCAAATTTACAAATTATTATAGCTTCTTATTGCAATCTGTCCCAAAGCTTTCAAAATAATCGTAAATTGGTCACAACTTGACTGTCACAATAGGTGTTAACTTATAGCCCTGGGGTCTAAATAATCGTAAATTGGTCACAACTTGGCTGTCACAATAGGTGTTATAGCCCTGGGGTCTAAGTATCAAATCATCATCTTATCGGTGGTCAGTTTTACTTAGTTTCATACGGAGCAATATTTCAACATCACACACATTCAACCCCCCCCCCCCTTTCCCTTTGCATCTCAATCCTTCCCTCTCTCCTTCCCCCTCTTTTCTTTACACTCTTTCTGCTTTTCCTTTTCCCACTTTTCTGATTTTCCCAGTGAGACCCATGCATGGGGAATGTATTGACCACTGGTTATTCATAATTATATTCATGCAACATACCCTTAAAACACAAGCTTTTACACAAGCGGCAAACTTCAGCATGATAAAGCGTATACTTTTGCCATTTTTTGGGGGGGGGGGTGCGTCGCTCGGCACTCCTCCCCCCGGCTACAGCCCTGATTACATTATATAGCTCTTTTTACGTAGACTTGGCGGGAAATGTGATATTCCAGCTTTTTTAACCTTTCTTGATTTCTGATTTGTTGCTATTGGATATCGGATGTTTCTAGCTTTGACGCTGTGTATACCACGTGAATAAAAAAAAATGTGCAGGGATTGCAGATTACCTTGACCTTGGTAATATCACTGAATCATAGATTTGTTGTTGTTTTAATAAAGCAAATCTAATATACTTCCAAGTGTTGAAAAAATGAAAGAAATCGACTGAAAAATAAGCCAGATATGACAAATTTTGTAAGCACACCTCTTTTTCCTCCATTCCAATGGGATTTATACAGTTAAGATATTACCATGATTACGTTAATGTATATACGATTATGATATACGGGTATAGCATTATGAAAGTAGTGAAGTGAGCGTTCAGTCGTAATTATCAATGTAGCTGTTATTGTGGAACTGGCATAGTAAATGTTCACACAAATCTCACCCAATTGATCCTGATGTGTAAATGAAAAGTGTTTTCAACACTACTACTGTAATTCAGGTATAGATACAAGCTATGCCAATAAGGGACTAAACTCTTAGCAATATCCTAAACAATGGGAAGACCTTCAAGTTGCTTTCTTGTTCTGCAACAGGTGATTTGGTGTTTGGATTTGTCATATCAGTTGGCGCATCGGGTATAAATAGATTCATTGATTAGTCCGTATTTTTTAAATAATCAAGAAAATGTAACACTAAGTTGACAAAGATATCATCATCATATATTTATTTCCATATCATAAAAAGTTACAATATATACAACATATAAAACAGATATGGAGGAGAAGACAAGAGGCCAAATAGACCAGAAGTGGCTTCCCCTTAAATCAAATGTCACATGAAAAAAACATAACATTATTATTGCAACTATAATACACTAAATAAATAACCATTGATATACAAACAAACACCCAAATAAACAAAACAAATGCCCCAAACAAGATCTTACTCAAATCTAAATCAACTACTTGAATACGAAGTCATTAGGTGATTTTTTAGAAGAGGTCTAAACTGTTTGAGATTGATTGCATTTTTTATGTTTTGAGGTAAAGTATTCCAAAAATTGGGACCTGATGCCCTTACACCCTTAGAAGCCAAAGTGATTTTGTTTTTCATTAAGTGATAATCATTTATATTTCTGGTTAAATGACTATGAATATTACTTCTTTTAGTAAAATATTTTTCAAATATTGGGGGTAATTGATCAGTAGAATGTTTGAAGAGAAAAACTCCAAGCTCTAATTTATACATGTCAAAAACATTCAAACATTTGTGATCTTGAAATAATGGTGCAGAATGACATCTGTAATGGCTACCTGAGAGTATTCTTACTGCACGTTTTTGTAACTTAAATAGCTTATCCAAATGAATTTTTATTTGCATTTCCCCATGCAAGTATTCCGTAGCTTATGTATGGTAAAATTAGCGTACAATATAATGAATGCAATATATATTGGGGTACAAAATGTTTCATTTTGTTAAGAATACCTATATTTCTAGATATTGTTATAGCAATGCCTTCAATGTGGTCTTTCCATGTCAAATTTTCGTCAATTACGACACCGAGGAATTTGGTTTTGCTTACTCTAACCAGTTTTGTACCGTCTAGTATGACATCCAAATGACTTTTATAGTTACGTGTTTTGTGAGCTGTACCCATGATCATATAGTTTGTTTTTGTAGCATTTATTTAAATTTTGTTAGCCTTAAACCAGTTTGTTACTTCTTTTAATTCTTAATGTCATACTAATTTCATTTGCAATATCTTTATGAGAAAAAGTTAGTAGTATCGTCAGCAAAAGGATGTAATTTAGATGAAGTGTTCACAATTATCCTTAACATATAAACTAAATTAATAGTGTGTCCTAAAAATTGACCCTTGTGGAACACACCACATGAGTATCTCTAAGTGTCGATTTTCTAGAGTTTATATATACAAACTGGTTTATGTTTTGCAGGTACTTTTAAACCATTCACAATACTAAACCCCTAATACATAATGTTCCTAATTTATGAAAGTAAAATATGATGTAAATGGTGAACAAACGCTTTTGATAAATCGAGATATACTCACTGTAGTTTCATTGCGGTCCAATTGAATTATTTATTTGATCGACAAGATCAATTCTTGCCATTGATGTCGAATGGTTGGTTCATTTATCAATCCAAACTGTTTCTGATTTAAAATCTTGTGCTTATTTATGTAGTCAACACATCTATTGAAAGACAAGTCTTTCCAGGATTTTCGAAAAACCATGGAAGGGTATCATGATATTGTACATTCTCACAATATAAAGGTTATAATATGGCGATTTATGTTAAAAAAAATTGACCAAGTGTCGATTTAAGTAAATAATGCCTTATGTCAATTAAAAGCTCAGATGGCTATTTTAGAAAGGAATTGGCATATGTTCCTATGTCAATGCTCGATATATGACAGCAATGGCGACCGCTATATATATATATATAATATCTATATATAGATATATATATATATATGAATATATATATATATATATATATGATATATATATAATATATATATATGATCAGATAATGTATACCTGAGACGTCGCCCTAACTATTCGCAACCATAGTTTCGGGGTGAAGGTATTTTGCGAGTCGCGAGTGCGAGTTACGAGTTGCGAGTGCGAGTTGCGAGTGGCAAGTTGCGAGTTGCGAGATACGAGTTGCGAGTGCGAGTCCTGAATGTGAGTGGGAGTTGCGAGTTCATGAATGCGAGTTGGATTGTTGCGAGTTGAAATATGCGAGTTG
>JAMKCH010026865.1:0-64078 GCA_023653785.1 Ophioderma brevispina
CTATATGAAACCTTCAATGGTTCTCCAAGGAACCAAGAACCACTTCACAAATGTTTCCCAGGAACCGTTTGAATTTAAAAAACGGTCGCTGTAACGTTTCGAAACCTAGCAGAACTTGACGATTTTAATAACTATGGGGGTCCATTGCTACAAAAGCATCTCTAGTTTCAGCTATTTATTCTATTTAAAGGCAACCAGGTTTCAAAAATATCATTATTCAAAATAATATCATCATTTTCAAAAATTCTTTTATTTAGAAGCAACGACATAATTCTGTGCATTTACTAAATTTAGTGGTGGACTAAGGCCAACAATGTCTTAAATGATAATGAGAAACCTAACAAAACAGACCAGCCAAGTTGAAAAAAGGAAACCAAAAACAATGAAGTAGTATTTCATCAGCATAAAAAGTCTTTCTCAAATAAAACACGCAGGCTTCTTCATGGTTTCACAGGTAGTGATAAGTGTTTTGGTTTGTTCTGAGCCGTTCGTTGAACCAAACCTAGCAAATATTTAAATATGAAAATTACTATCTTGACCGTACATTTAAAAGAATAAATTTCCAAACGTCACATGCAATAAGATATATTTTGGTTCATAGGTAAATATACTGATATTATAGACGACAGCAATGCATATAGAAACTGCTTTAATAAACACTCAGATTGTAAACACTTGATTTAGACGAGTCTCCGTGACGAATTTAAAAATAGGAATAACAAAAAACAATGTGTAATATTTGATGCTCATCAACAGATCAGAAGAGTGGTTCTTAATTATTATGATTATATTCTTGAGGACATGAATAGATTTACCCACTACTGTCACTTACCCACAAATGTTACTCGACTCCCTCTTTTTACTTCAAAAGAGAATAACTCGATCTGGCTTGCTCATACTGATCCCCTCTTTTCGTCTCTCAAAACCCTGAAAATTTATGACATCTATAGACCACAAATAGCATCCTTCATATTCCAATTCCACCATGATTTTCCCCCAGATGATTTCATTCCTGGTGACTTTTGTAACGTCGATACACTGTTAAAAATGTTTGTTGTTTAACGGTAAAATACCGGAATCCTGCTGCCGGTATTCTACCGTTAAATAACAACAACCCTAAAGATGAATTTGCCGTTATGATTGAAGAAAAGTTTTGATGTTTTATCGATGTTTGTATGAAGAAAACACATATTTTGTGTTAAAGTCATTAAAATGCTCAAGAATCTCTTAAATACAGTAAATTTACTTTCTCCGATGTACCGTATTTTAACGGTAGAATACTGGCAGCTGGGATTACGGTATTCTACCGTTAAAAAACGTTATTTTTCTTAAAAAGTGTAGACTCTCTCATAACTTCTCATTATTAGTGGTCATTACTTTTTCATCAAGAAAACAAACTCTCTTTTTGTTAGGAACACCACTCCCAGTTCCCAAGGTCCTATTTAAGTGGAAAAACTTTTCTACTCACCTTATAAATTCTCCGTCCTTTCCATCATTTAAAACCAAGTTAAAAACAAACTCATCAGTCTCTACAACAATCACCCTTCTCCATAATATATTTACATTTCTTGCATCCATTTTTTTTTGTTTGGCTATTAAATTATTTTCTGTCTTCCTCTGTCGGTCAGTCTTGTCCGCCCTATCAGTACGTGCGTGTATTTGTCTGTGCGTTATTGCATGGCTGTATGTCTGTCTGTCCTGTTTTTGTCCGATTTAGGCCAAGACCGGTGTGAAAGTAATCATAGTCTGGCAGGTATCATAGTCCGGGCTCCATAGACAACGGAATAAAGCGTGAAACTAATGTTGCGCGAAGAGTCAACTGAATCGATTGCCCTATTGTTCACCATTGTTCCCGGACTGTGAGCCCGGAGGACCATATCTCCTGCCACACCGGTACCATTTTATAATAACAATTTGTTTATCTTACAAATCAAATATGTTTATTCTTCGTATACTCTTAGTGAAGCTCTCGGAGGTTGTTCAAGTTGTACGTCTATCCATTATATAATTTTAATTTGCTTATCTATTATACAATTTTTTTATTTACCGTGCACTACAACATCATGCTATGCGTTTAGTAGTGTCCCTATGTCAATCACCGTTACTGTTTTTTCAATTATATAATTATATTTGTTTACATTATATTTCCAATTTAGATTATATTGAATTTTGATGTATATTCGTATGTTGAGATAAAATAAACCTGATTGATTTGACTGTTGAATGGTATGGTGATGGATTGCTCCTATTCGTGAAATAATCAATAATCATTGTACTGATCAGTTGATGGAGAAATTTCGCATATTATTGTTTTGTTCTACTCTACAAATTCACCAAATTTCAAACCTCAAAGTGGCTTAATTATTAAAATATGAATTAGCTAATTATGATGTATTTGTAAAACCTTAAATTGTCCGCATCACATAACGACGTATTTGTCGAAAATCTATTCTGCGCAGGCCCATAGTATCGTATCTGGATTTTGAAGTATTCGACGTTTCACATAGTGACGTATTTGTGCGAGGTATTTTTCAGTTCACGGTAGAGTTGCTATTTTATCGTTTTCACATAGTGACGTATTTGAGCAGACGCGGCACATAACGACGTATTTGCTCGACACATTGATTTACACGTTGAAATTGCTATTTTTGTCGTTTTCACATACTGACGTATTTTATTTAACGCATATCTAAATAAATTTTAAGTTGGTTAGTTATTTTTTTCAATTTTAGTGATATTTTATTTTGGCGATTTTCCACTGGGTTTTAATTAAAATATATATTTTAATTAACATTATAGAGCAAAATAAGATCGCAAAATCTCAAGTTTTTTCTCGAAATGCGTGTTTTGCAAATACGTCACTATGTGACGCGGCCGACGATGAATTCGCTATATAAAAACTTGCTCTCTTTATCATGGTAATTTCTATCTACTTTTGTCCAGAGAAAGCAGAGGATACCAAGATATTTTTCCATTAATTTTCTTATGAAAGTGAGTCACCTCTTTTATACTGGGAATGGAAAAACCATTATAGAAGACAATACAACTTATATACACCCGGACTGATGCCACCATGTCCGAATATAAAAACTATAAAAGCAAGTGGTGCACTTAGTAATTTTGAGCATCCGTAATGAAAATCTCCGCTCTTCACTATCTGTTATCTTTGGTTCAAGGAGTCATTCAGATTGAACCACAACACTTCACATTGATTATAGGAGCAGTTAATTGATTTCTATAAGATACTCGCAACATTTGATAAAATTGTATAATTGTGGAGATGAGCTATTGCTAGGCAATTGCCACTTTTGCCGTGCACTTCTTAGCTTTCCAAATCATCTTTAGACGATATAGCCGATATTGCCAAT
The DNA here is from genome assembly GCA_023653785.1 of Ophioderma brevispina. Classification (NCBI taxonomy): domain Eukaryota; kingdom Metazoa; phylum Echinodermata; class Ophiuroidea; order Amphilepidida; family Ophiodermatidae; genus Ophioderma; species Ophioderma brevispina. The sequence continues at coordinate 3,369 of JAMKCH010026865.1, forward strand.
ACTCATACAATTTACAATCTTTATAAAGATTTTATTTTTTGAGGACATCGATAGCTTTATGCAAATTAAGCAAAAAAAAAACGTTACTAATAGATAAGATTTGTCCAATTTTATCAGTCATTGTAAGTGTTTGTGTCATGGCCGGAAATTTAATTTCAATTAAAATCATTAAACGGCGAGATAATTACTACGCCCTCGTGATCCAATTAATGTCGTCTATAAAATACAAGCTTAAAAAGGGTTCTCATAATGTCTCTTATACGAGTCTAGAAGTCTATCTAGAAATGGAAAGATCCTAAAACGTCCTTCAAAAATTAAATCAAGAATTTTAAAGTGCAATTAAAAGGACCGTTGTATCCTTACATTTTTTATTCTATTTATTCATTTTTTTTTTTTGCTTTAGTGTTGCACATTGAGAAAATTTAAGATGTTTTGAAGATCCTTTTAATTTTTTTTATTCAGAGTGACGATAAAGCTGTTATGGTGCTCCAAATAGTCACTGAAGATTCAGCCTCGTACAACAAAACTCTCATATCAACATTGAAGCATGTTGGTTTTGTTTTTTGCTCACTCTCACAGGTGATATTGGTAAGTGTTCTATGTGAAATAACATAGTCTGATTCTCTATTCCTGAGTTATGTACGTTGTCGAATGTATGGTTTAATTTGAAAGGGATTGTGGATAGGATACGGAAATTTTTTAAACAGCTAAAAAATGTAGTGGATTATACATTATTAATTTGTTTATTATTGCAGACATAAAAGCTTCAAGGTGTGGGTATAATTAATTTCAACCACAAGTTCAAATCTCATGATTTCCCTTGGGTTAACTCAGCAAATGTAATGTTTGATAATATTTTATATATTTGTCCTGACAGGTGAGGTAAAAGAATTATGCCTTTGCCTGTATAACGTAATTTTTTTGTGCTTTTGTCACAAAATCCGATGATTAAATCTAACCGACATTACTTTCGTTCTAAGAGAAAAGGATCAATAAGTCTCTCTCGCTACTTTATACACATAAAACACTGCGTGCATTTATTTATTCATCAAACATCGGTTAAAGATCGGTTACTGGTTCACATCAAAGAACGGATTAAAAGTTATGGATTGCATTCGATCTTAAAACACAATAGCAGCTGAGTCTTAATTCTGATAATTGATGTGCAATGGCATCTAAGTATGTGTCAAGTTTTCGAGATATTTAGGTGTCATATTAGATACTGTGTTGATAATGTTATATGATGGGTAAAAAAGTAGCTGGCGTATAGTGAGAGGCAACTTTCTGAAATAGAAACCATTATAATTAGTTATGCAAATAATATGAAGATTAGACCTTGAATAACGAATGAGCTCAAGCAAGAAAAAATATTTTGAATTTTAATTGACATATTTGGAGCATATTTTGAATATAATAGTTTCATAATCCTGTTTTAAAAAAAGGTATGTGCTCTTACATACAAGTGAAAAGAAAATAGTTTAGATTTTTTCCATATTGTATTGACATTTTGCGCTATTTTGGAGGACAGATTTTGACTAAAGATGGTTGCAAAATGTCAGGTTGCAAGTTATAAACCATTTTATCATGTGTAAATGAGTGTAATGCAAACACAACATGGTATTTTTGGTTAGAGATGCCATAAAACATTAAATTGTCAACGTATTTGATATTTGTTATGCATACAGCTTATCATGTCGTTAAATATGGCACTACTGTGGACCTTCTGTTAAATTAGGGTTTAAAAGGCCGGTGTGGAAGGAGATATAGTCCACCGGAATAGGGCACTCGATTCCGTTGACTCTTCACGCAACATTAGTTTGACGCTTATTCCATTGTCGTCACTGGAACCCGGACTATGGCTCCAGGCGGACCACATCTCATTTTACACAGGATGTCGTTATGCTGCAATATAAACACCACAACAAAAATTGGAAACTTGTTTCTCTAATCGAAAACTGTTTGACAGTGTTTTTTTTTCGGTTTTGACGGCCCGGGTGTTACCGCCTATATTTTTATTTACTTCCATTCTTACAATTGATAAATGCACATTTCTACATATCATATTTCACATTTACGTTACATATAACGTTTTAATAAAAAAAAACCTAATTAATATAAACCGGATTTATGTATTTATATACAAACAAAAACTTGGACACTCTCACACACCCTCACTCTCGGCGACATAACTTCCAATCATGAAAGCAATTTCAACATAGTATAATATAATGAATGTATGAAATACTAATGAACAATATTTGTAGGAATATTTGTAAGCAGTAAGAAAAATATATTAACTCGAAATTTATTCCTTATCAATCAATTTAAAAGCCGCCTTCCAAACCTGCCATTTTGTAGGAACAAGGAATAACCGAGTGTTTTTTCATTAGGATAAATATTTTTCTAGTTTATAATAGTGTTTCCATTCGCTTGAAGAACAATACATGAAAGAGGGGACATTTGACATATGGTCTATTATTGTAACTTTGTTAACATGAGGTCAACAAAAAGCCGAATTGCCATATTTTTAAATCACACCAAAAGAAGATATTGTGGAAAAATATTTATTTAGAGTAACTGGCTGCCAAGCTTACTTAAAAACCAGTTTTGTATTTGGAGGACCAAATAATGTTAAACTTCTGTACATTCCGCTAAATGTGCTGAATTGTCTCAGACTTTCTTTGCAAAAAGGACACATATGCTCCATTCGGTCGACCTATTTTATACATTAACCGAATTTGTAGTGAAAGTTCTATTGAGGGCTTGTATGCGGGAACCATCTTAGTTTTTGATCCATTGTACATCTGAAAGGATCAAACAGAATGTTTTCCAATCATTTACTGAAAACAAACAACATTAATTTAAATTCCCAGTTTTGTCTCGATTTTGGTTCCTTGAATGCTGCAAGAGAATTACAGAAAGAACTTGCCTCCTCTTTATCCTTCAAATAAAGCTTAATGGAAAGGAAAAAAGGAAAGTGTATTTTGATAATATAGACATCTGTTTTCCCTTGATCTCATGAAAAGGTGTTTAAAAACTTTTTGATTGCACTAAGTACCCTGTTATATTCCAGGAAAGTTGGTCCGACGACGGCCCAATTTCTCTTTCAGTTATTAATGTCTAAAACGGCCACAATACTTACCAGATCAGCGACCATAGTTAAATTCCTTGTTTTTGCATTTCTGAGATTTAGTTTCTTCCACCAATTTTGAAAACACTATTTTTCCCGATATAAGATTTCAGAGAAACCTCTTCTTGTTTGCCAGTGTTCACCGAATTTTTTAGATTGATTTTTAATATGAGCTCCTCAAAGAGTTGCAGTTTCATCCTACTTTTTGGATGGTGCTGTTACATTAGTAAAGCCTCATTTCTTCAGTTTACAATGTTCCACATTTGGATAATCACACCTCAAAAACACAATGGCTGTATTCTGAAAGGGAGACAACTTTCCACCTGGGTTTAAACGGTTAGTCTACATGAGTGGACCTTTTTTCTTTTCAACTACTTAAAGGTTTGTTGTATCGGGGTGGAAAATTCCTCATGGATGGCCAGTGTGTTGCCTGGATTAGCATACATTTGGTATTGATCAGAAATCAATATGCCTATGCCAGGGGTTGGAAGGTGGATTAAGACTGTGATATCATAATTCCTGGCTAGCACTAAATACTAAGGTAATACAATACTGTTCAGAGGGTGCAAAAATATCATCTCTATTTAAGGTATGTTAGGGGCGAGGTCTTGGATCGAGAAATTATCCTTTAATTAAGTTTTTATGCAATAACAGAACTGCACTAATGTGTCTACTCCACTATATCATGTGTTTTATTTTTAATTTCGGTATCAGCACATCCCTTTCAAATGGAAACATACCCTCCAATATGCATGAAGTGTCACGAAAAATAATACCATATTTAGGTAGTTATTCACAAATAACCAAAGCTTTTGATCAAAACAATATTTCTACGACAATGGTGCATTCACAATGCTGCGAAATAAAGTGCTTTCACACGAAGTCTACTCTAAGGTAAGCTAGGGCATTTTGTATGCAAAAATGCTGCTGGTACCTCAAGTTTAAAGACCCTTAATGGCCAACAGAATTTTTCAGTACGAAATGATTAATATCAATTAAGGAACATTTCAACTCGAATACGCGCTATATCATGTATATAGACAAAAAACAACAACTTTGTTCTCTCATTAGTAAAACAAGAGGCCGTAATTACTGGTACACTCGAACCTCATTAGGACAAGTTCAGAGAGCGTAAATAGCCCGTTAAAACTCGCCAATCGTCCTGTATAGGTCGGGGGTATTAATTCACCCACTCTCCATCAAAGGATCTCGTAGTTGTCCAGTATAAAATCATGCAAATGATTTCTCAATAAACCTTGAATGGTATACAAACTGCGAGGTCCTTGCTTCAATGGGCTATAGCAGGATCATTACAAAACCATTTAGGGTTCACACACAGTTACGCGCCAACGGAAGGAGACCTGTTCGTCTTCATAACTGCAGACGACACAGACGCATTAATACACGTGCCCTTTCAAAATAGAAGCCACCTATTTCAAATCAATTAGGAATCGCAAATACTAAATAAATGTTTTAGACTCATTTGCATACTAACAACGAGTGGTTTGCACTTTAGAACGATTCGCACATACCCGATATTCAAATAAATGATTTAACCTTATTTGCATTGTAGAAGTGCGAGTACTTGGCATTTGTACAAATCGCCTTATATCACCCTTTTCTTTATTGATTGAAAATTCAGAGAACGTCGGCAACGTTAGGCAACCTTGCTTTGCTACAAACCTGAAAAAGGTCTGTTCCGGGCTCTGTTGATCTCTAGTGCCAGCACAAATGGTGTTCCTTGACATCTTTGCCTTATTTAATGTAATTATCTTAACGCTTCTTAACAAGTGTGCATGCGGATATTGGTTTTTATTCGTCCCGTCTACATACCCCTCGTGCCAATGGGAACTTTGTCCTGGTTTGACCGCCAAAAAAAATCTACGCGGTGTATGTCGTCTGCTAGCGGTTCTAACCACAGCTCACAAATTTCTACACCCTCACTCATCACGGAGTCGATACAGACCGTTGTCAAGGCCGGCCATTCTACCATCAGACAGTCTGTAGATGTTTAATCCGCCTCTTAAATACCAAAGTGTGCTATTTCCAGATTGTTTTGGTGGAAAATTAGTCCTTAACCTATTAAATAACCGAATTGTTTAACAGCTAAACCTTTGAACGTCTTTCTAATTGGGCCATGATTTGAATGTATTTTCCCGTTACATATCAATTTAACCCATGTTAACTCGGACCGCCATAAACTATTAGTTACTAATTGGCTTGGTATAACAATGTCAAGGATATTTCGCTTCTATCCACATGCCCGAATTACTGTATATCAGTTTTGGTGTTCGAAGATATTTTAAATAAGCGTGGAAAATTTCACGATGCCTATACCTTGCTGTTGATAGTCCCAACGATTTCAGGTTATCGGTTTGTCCCTTCTTTACTTCCAATTTGATTTTTTATTACAACTATTTAATGTAATGAATAAACTTATTCACTAAGAGATTTATATATTTTTAGAAACGCCTTTTTTTACCCGCAGTGCAATATTTACAAATCTGAGCAAACTGACCGCAATCTCTACTGTCACACATTTATACTTTAATATTAAATATCGATAATATTAAACTATCCTTTTTAAAAGCTAATTTGACGGTAAATCTTTCTCAAGTGCATACTCTTTAAGTGTGAATTTAAGAACCCCACTTGTATTTTGTGTGTTAGTTTTTGTACAATGCAAATTTCTTTTTAAATGTTTCGTCAAAACGACGTTTAAAGAGAACACCAAACCTCCTAACAGTTGAGGCGCATCCTGCATTTTATAGTGCTTTCTCTTGCAGTTTAGCTTAATGTACTTTGATGACGATCATGACGATGTTATATTCGAAAAAAAATGGCACTTATCTTGTAAGAAAGTCATTGAGAAATCAAATAATTTGACATTTGGGCAATCTTTTGAGCTATGATCCGTCATAACAGACAGAGAGAGAGAGTTGTCATATTTTGAGCTTTGGCCTTCTTTGCATAGGGTATTTCTCTGTATATAGGGTATAAGTCATGCTGTTTTGAGATGGCGTCCCATTGACCTACAATTATTTAAGACTTAAGACTAGGCTTGTTTGAACTCATTGGAATGCATTTTTCATGCTGATAAATATGTTTCTTAAAATGCATAGTTAGAAATTTGAAAAAAAATGGAAAAATTTTGATCTCTCATTCTCAGCCGTACCATTCTTCATTGTGTACATCAACTGCATTAGTCAATATTATCCATTAGGAATCTGGGCGCTTGGAAGATGTTATGCAATTGCATGATGCAATTGCATAACATCTACCAAGCGCCTAGTGGATAATATTGACTAATGCAGTTGATGTATACAATGAAGAATGGTATGGCTGAGAATGAGAGAACAGCATTTTTCCATTTTTTTCAAAATGTCAAAACATTGCTTGAAGAACCTGGACCGTAATAACCAAAGCAACTTCAATATTATCATTTCTCTTTTAAAAATATTGATTAAATAAGGACACTCAAAAATTGACGGCAAACCTTACTCTAAGTTTGAGCACATAACCACAATTATACCCGACAGTTTGCACTACCTTACTCAACTCAACGTTGTAAAAGATTTAAATAACATGTTCACTATAATATTTCCCATAAATGTCGACATTTATTTAGTGCCTTCCACTATGATCAAGATGCTTTACACATTGTGTATGTAGCATGTGGCTGATTTAATTAAAACTAATATAGATAGCTATGTCATTAATTAGCCTTTTCTCTTACAAATTCAGTTTAAAAAGATGCTGAAATTCAGTTTATGGATATAAATGTTAGCCTTCATGCCGATCAAAAAGTCTTTTTGATTGTAAAATTTAAAAAAATGACAATATACTCTGTATCCCGGCCTAACGTCCATGAAGGAAAATCTGACGATCACCGCAAAAAGCTTAAAAGGAGGTAGCGTTATTTTCTTGTTAGATCTAGGGCCAATTTTCCCGTAAAACAAGGCATGTTATATAATTACTTGCGTGCCATGCATTTTTGTCAGATTTGTGTCTCAGACAAGAACACTGAAGAAACGTTAAGATACCCTTACAACATTAATTTCATACCCTGCTATAGGTCTTTGGTCATATCAAACACTCAAGCCTGCATGGTTAAGAAGACGTACTTCGTACCAGCTATCTTTGTCCCAGAATTTCCTCTTTTTTTCTAATATAATTTTTTGACTTTCAACGGATCAAGACGGTCTAACGACCGTTAATTTAGCACCCTGCTCCTGAGGTTAGATAAGCTAACCTTCTACCAGAATATTTTTGCGTTTATCATTTTTTTGTTCGTGCACCGTGAAGAATTATTACAGGCTAGGAGAGGTGATGGATAAAAGGGGAATACACCAATCCTGTCGAAGTGACCAATCACAATTCGTTTATGATCATTAACAAGCTGCTGCCGTATGCCCACTATCACCCCATTAGCTGAAACATCTATAGAGTATTCAGTAAAACTTTGCAACAACCGTGTTTAGAATTACTACATATTCAAGGTAACAACCTCTAACCGTTAATTTGATGGATATACTACGCCTTGACGATTCACTGGGAGAAATGTAATTGAATAATGATGTTATAATCATAGATGCAGCTTAAAGCAATCTTGACCTTTAAAGGTCGTCTTAACATTGTTGTGAATGGACTATTGGGAATACCGACCTATTGCTCACCTGGCATGCCCGACTGGCATACGAGCCACTCTTATACACATGATCTAGGCGAGGAGGAAATAACCACTGGCAACACTTCTAAAAAGTTACATGCTCTCTTGATAACGTTCACTTCAGGTCATAGCTCTTGTATGTGTACGTACGTATGAAAGGCCCATATGAGCAGGCCACGCAAGTTGTCAACCACGCCAACACTTGGTTACCGTCCTGCATGTTTAACTAGAAAACTTCAAACCAATTCCATTTGGTGAAATTCCGTACCAGTGAATTGCATCTGCCCCTAAAAGTCACTTTCAGAAAGGTGAAACTACCCTTGGCTGTTGTGGTCTTTTAAGTTTTCGTCGCCATTTGTCGTCTGCTTTTACTTTTTCCCTACCTTTTGGTCATAGTACGCACGGACGAACGCGTCGGCACCGGCATCGTCAACCAGCGCCTGTAGGGGACACGACAGGAATACCAATATGGGTAAGTTGTCGATACCCGTTCTTCTTTTAAACTTTTAGCGCAGGTACTATGGCTGCTGTGTTTGGTAAAAAGGGATGACGAACGGCCTGCGTGACGTGAATCAAAATATTGGCTTTTTCGAGATCCTGACGATTTCCACTCGCCAATGGTCTTATGCTCGGCCACAGTATAGGTCAGTAAGTCGTTCACCGATATTACCTGTCCGAAACGGGCCCATTTGCTCTTCGATAAACTTGCGTCGATTTAGCGGACCTGCTCGAATGACCTCTTCATTCAATGGTCACTGCAAAAGCATTTTCGTCCGTGAAACGACGTTAAGAGCCAAAAGCCTATCCTATTTGAAGTATCGCATGTATGCGCATTTCTTGAGCCCCGTTCATGCAGTCGTCGTTCGCCTTTCTGGAGAGGTATACAGGCTCTTTTTTGCACTAGACACTCATTTCTGATTCAGACATATACTATATACACAAATAATTTCCAAGTAACCTAAACAGGTATATGCAAGTATAAACCACAGATTGAAGTCAGAAACAAAGAGGATTTAGCCGTTTAACCTAGGCGAATCTTCCTCCTTTCAAAACGCCATTATCGATCCAACCTAATATTAGCCTATTTTTACACGAATTTGCCACCAAGTATAAATATTATCTTTCCGTGTCCATCTACGCTTAGACTTCAAGTGGCAATCGATAATCAATTTTAAAGCTATTTTCAAGTTGTTTTTGATGGCATATTATATGGATATAGCTAGAAGGCGTATTTTTTTAGCCCGTTTTGGATGTTCTTGCATGAAGGCTTTGGATTTCGTATGCAGCCCCGGGCCCAAGTTGCGCCGGAACCATTCTGAAGAGCCATGGAACAACAATTTGCATTTAGGGCTCTTATACATGTTAATTCCAATACCGTCATAAAATTCAATCCATTCGTATGAGTGATCATGCACTCTATTTTCTTAATGTCTCATTCTGGTATGTCTTGTAGTGAATTTATGTCATAAATTCAAACGCAAATCCATTTCTAATATCAACTCAAAATGCTCATTAATACTGAATTGTATAACTATTTATTGTTTGATCTGTGAAAATACCAAACAAAATCAACAAGTTCGACCTATTCATTGAAATACTCTGATTGAGAGTGTGACTGTGTGTATGTGAAGTATTGCTAAGGTTATAAACTAAGTATGTTAACATTTTGATTTTCGTATAGAACTGCAAAGTTTGCATAGAAGTGTGAATTTCATACAGTTTAAGCTTACTTAAAGAGTATGCGAACGAGTTAATGTGCCAGTGTATAGGTATGTTTCACTGTAACACTGTAGTTTATAAACAATGTCTACGAAATCCAGGGACAAAATGTACCATACAATGTATGTAAATTTCTAGAAACATAAAATACAAACCCTGCGTAAGCAGCGAGCAGATGTTTCAGTTCAAAAATTACTTATATATTTCAGAAATAGTAGCGTTAAGGATATGTATTAAGATTGTATAATGCGTGTATTCATTTAGATTTGTTAACGTTAATTGAAGTGTTTTAAAGGATGATGGTGTTTGTATGTTATCCCTTAACTACTTTTCACTATATAGAGTATTTGACAACCTTTTTATACGTCTTAAGGTGAAAGCAAAAAGAGCGAGAGAGAGAGGGGGGAGGGGGTGAACGGAAGGAGGGAAAGACGAAGGGGCGGGTTGCTACAATTACTAGTCAATGTAACAAGCATGTTAAATTCAAAGGACGCTACAAACAAGATATCATACATGTTTTGGTAAAAGATCGGTGCAGATAACACTGTGTTATATGGTTAATGTATGTATGAATGTATGTAAGTGCATGTGTATCTACCCTTTTCGTCCCTTTCTCATTTTACTAAGATAGGTAATCTGTATGCATAAGTGGATTTATAATGTAAGCTACTACTTGCATCTTTAATTGCGAAGTTAAACTTATCATAATATTATCTTAGGCATAATATTTAAAAGAGAAAGCACCGTAGGAGTGCGTGTGTGAGTAATGCTTCCATTGTAAGCATACTGTAATGTAATGTGAATTAAGAATAATAATACAATACACCATGTCATTATCATGATCATACATCTTCAAACTATAAGAGCAGGTATTTCAGGATAATTCATTTCAATCATTTTAGTTATGTGTAATTACTTGAAATCATCAAATCCAGGCCACTTTGTATGCAAGGACCTCAACTTATGTGACATATCGCGCACAATATCATCATGATCAGAAACGCTCCTCAAAATCTGGGTTAAATCGGGCCATGCTTTCGTACAAGTGGGGAAGCTAATTTTAAATTGTAATGATCTTCTATTAATAATAGAATAATTACACCGAACCTATCAGTGTCTTTTGTTGTTTGCTTGGCAAACTTAGTACGGCGATGACGACGAGTACTCGCTCTTCGGTCGATCTTACGAACGTAAACCTAGCCTCTATATTCTCTATTACATTATCGTATAGTACAGTAGATGGTGGACCCATTGTCATATGGTCAATGACGGCCATTGGTAAGTGTGGTAAGGTCTTACTTTACCCGCCTTAGCGCCTGCCCATATCCACGCCTAGATCACTAACCCTTTAATTAGTATAATATGTTGAAATTTGTGGGCAAAGTGTGAAATAATGTAAAGATATAAAGAATATTTTGAAACTGGAGAATGCTCAAAATACACAACCTCAATCCATTCAGCAGTCGCTGGACTTGTGTAACTGTTTTGACTACATCAAATGAAAAGTATTTATGCTTAATTATAACATTTTATGTTTTTTTTTTCACGTATGGCTTGAAATCATTTTAGCGGATAAAGAGTTAGCACATTTTCTAGCACGGACAAGAGGGATAACATTTCCCCATTTGTACTATGAAGAGGGTCGTGTCAGTTTTTGAAGTACAAGCTAACACGTCGCGCTAATTGCGCTCAATATCAACACAATCCGGTGACTATCAGCTCCCATGTACTTCTATGATTACTCACAGAAGTGTGTGGAAAGAGAGCGAGAGAAAATAGCGCATTGGAGAGTTGAACTGCACTGGCTGTTTGCTAAGACAAGCTGCGGGTTAACTGAAGGTGTTCGCGTTTTTATCTCGAGAGAAATTACGGGAAATTTGCCGTTTCCGCTTTATGTCCACTTTCATTTTCTTTGATACAATAATTATTTCGGGAGTTACCGATTGAAAATAACCCATAGTGAGAGGTGGGAAAAGCCTCTGGAACTGTAATTGTTTTAAGAGACAACACTTAGGGATTTCGTCAATACTTGTGGTAATCTGTAGTTGAAGTGACATAGCACTCGAACTGACACTTGTTAGTAATGAAAAGGGTAGCAAAACATGTAGACGTACATTAGATCGTACCTATTTAACGATGTTCAACTTTTAGTCATATTACTTGGAAGTATTTTACATGTGTTATATGTTCAGTGTTATCATCCAATTTCCTTAATTTAGTAGAGAATGGAAATAACCACCGTTACAAAACCAAAATTTCGCGATCACGAGCTTCACATATAATTTTATATTTTTTCAAAATTTTAAGTTCTGAAAGATACTAATTCCTGACAACTACATTGTAAAAATAAATTAGTCAATTGCCTTCAAATTAGTTCTCCAAGACTTCATTTTGACTAATTTTAGTCAAAACGATGTCTTATATGACCAATCTGTATAAGATAAACTTATTTTTACAGCATACTTAAAAAATTGAAATCTGTATAGTCCATCAATGAATGAAAACATTTCAATTCTTCTAATTTTAGACAAATTGTATTTTTTTAAAATCTAAACATTCCGTAATTTGTGAAAATTGAAGGCAAATGGTAGCATATGGAACAAAATGTTAGGTGTTAAATAATTGAGAAGAAATCCATATTTGAGAATAATTATATAAATACTTCTTCAATTAAATATGCACTTTTTTGTTCCGTAAGTCGTAATGTTTTAAATTTGTATCATATTAAATTTATAACTACATTTAGAGTCTGTGTACATATTCACAACATCAGATTAATCTACATCTGCGAGAAAGGTTTTCAGTTTTCCCCTTCAAAAACTCTTCATCTCATCCCTAAAACCATTGATTTCTAATAATTATGTTAAAAGCTACTATACTTTGACTACTGAAATTCAACGGAGCACTAAGTGCGTAGAATTAAGCATAGCTATTTAATGATAATGAATATTATTACTGTTTTAAAATGTTCATACATTGGTGACTCGTGATCTTGTGTGACCATTTTTCCACATGAAAATAACACTGATATATTATACAAATTCAATTCTTAAGATGTTTTTTTTTTTTCAAAACGCAGCCATAACTCTTCATCATTTGAAAGTAAAATTTCAAAATCCTATCATTTAAGCCCACACTTCAACGCTCAGACTCTGATGTAGACAGATAAAAATTGTTTCACCGTCATGTAGGAACAAAATTGAAATCCGCTGAGAAAAGGCGGGATTCCCTCATCCCTTATCACAGCATATGAGCCCCTTTATTTTGTAAGAAAGCCCTGAAGGTATATTGTCGGCGGCATAAGCGTTGATGGGCTTCAATTAACGGCAATTTGATTTGCAGGGTGTTTGCAGGATAATGCGGATAAAAACTAACTTTGACAAGAGAGGAAATGTTCATTTTGGCTAACACGTCCCTCTTTCCCCTAAATTCTATAAGAACGGAATACCCTTGTCTTTAGACGTCTATATTAATTTCCCCCGTTGTCTAAGTGGGCTAAATAATATTACTTAAGAAATCAGGTTGAACTGGAAGGCCGGCGTTGTTTCTTAACTTAATTTAACTTAATCTTAATTAATTGGGATTGGTTTAAGCTTTCGGATTATTTCAATACTCATAATTTATTATCAAATATGTAAACTTTGTTCCAGTGGAATGAGATTTCATTTCTTACATATCTCCTCTTTTCACTCTTTTATTCTCATTTTTGATTAATATCCTATTAAGATCAAGATCATTTTTGACTTGACATCTCTGATAAGTAGATTCTAGTAATAAACTACTAATTCTTAATAGTTACCTTATCCTCTTTTCCCTCTGTTATTCTAATTTCTTATTAATACCCACAGATAATTTCTTTGACTTCACAACTGATAAGAAGATATAAGTTCTAATAAATCTGATAAATAAACTTTATTCTTAATTTGCCTTGTTATTACATATTATAATGTACATGATAAAATCGTTAATATTTCAAATGTGTCAATTTTATGAGTTTCATTTAAGGTCTAATTGCTTAAACTTTTAAAATAATTTGGGTACTGTTTTATGCGACTTAAATGTTAATAATACGAAGCATTCTTGAAGGATAATAATTGCAAATTTATAAACTAATATATAAAATTAAAGCATTCTTATTTCAGAAATGGTTCATTTGCAGAACAATTGTGAATTAAGAGTTCTGTGTAGCTGCTCAAATGGTCGTGCAATAAAAGTTTAATAGTAGGGTTAGAATTTAGTAAAGTTGGACAAAAAAATTATCCTTTTAAATTTCTATTACATAATTATCTATTCATGACACAATGACGTACTCATACGCGCTAGTTTTTAGGTGTGCTAACCTCTACTCCACCTTTAAAAGTGTTATAACATACCAATCAAACTAACTTGTATATTTACTGAATGTGCTGCATCAATTCGCGGATATAATCCACTTTTCAAACATGTTCCAACAACTTGGAGGCCTTAGAGTCTCTATTATAAGAACATGACCAGTACCTAACTTCTGAAAACGCACTATTATTAAAGCAAATATCCCCACAGGCGTATACGTAAAGATTTGATCTGCACAATTGGACTCTTTTATGATGTTAAATATGTTTGAATAACAATTTCTTACAATATTCACCACATCTAGAGGTCTTAAACAGCTAATAAAAATTTTGTTCAGATCTGATAAGTCACAGTAAATTAGGTGCACACAATAATATTAAAAATACTGATGCATATACCCGTTCTAACAAAATAATAACGTGCAGTGTTTTATCTTTTATATTGTTCTTCAGATCAAAGATTTTAATCAGCTCCTTAAAGTTGTTAATATCTTTCTTAGACTGAACGAAAACAAACGCAAACATTGTTTGAAATCATTCTATTTGGAGAAATTATAAAACAAAAGCTTTAACGATTCCCATTATACTTTAATTAAAGAATAATGAATTCATGAACGGGATAGATCAACGCTAACTGTCATATTAAGCCATGTTATGATTACAATCATGCCTTTGGTTGCTTTGCGTACCCTGGAACAGATTAATCAACACTAAAACAAGGCATATGTCGCTCTTTGATTGTTTGGTAATACTAAATCGGCAACACATTAGGTATTGGTCATGGCGAATTTACAGTCCATACATTTTTCATGAGTGATGTATAGCGACTCTGTAATATCAGTGATGATGAACAGAAAAACGATGGGCGCTATTCGCTTTTTAACCATCACGTGTTATCCCCTCGAGTACTGGACAGATACTAAAACATATCTTTAACATAGCTCTCCTTTTGCTGGACTTTCTAACAGTTTGAGTGTTAATGTTTGTCAAAAAAGGTATCGCTGTCACTAATTTCCATCGTATGAGGCTCATTTACGCTCATTCAATCCGTTGTACTCCATTCTTTTCTAGATTTTCAAAGAGCTAACGGTTTAGATTTCTGCGCCAAGTAAGCCAAAATCAATGCTAGAATTTGGATGGCCCGTAGTATTGGACCTAAATCGGAAATGTAATTCACGTTGTTCAAACAGACCGCTGTCACTCTAATGGCGCTCTCGATAGGTCCCGCAGCAAAAGCGACTTGCCGTGCTTCGCGACGCCAGTCGTCTCGGTAAACGCTGCACAAGCGCTTACTCTCTCTCCAATGCTCTCTTTTCACGTCTCGAACAATATTAATACAAAAGTAATGGCTTTTTACGGTATGTTCCCTACAGAACAAACATTTGGTGAGGTGAACCAACTTGGTGGTGTGTTTGTCAACGGGAGACCTTTACCGAACGCAATTCGCCTCCGAATTGTTGAATTGGCTCAACTTGGGATACGTCCGTGCGACATCAGCCGGCAGTTACGGGTGTCCCACGGCTGCGTCAGCAAGATTTTGGCCCGTTACAATGAGACTGGTTCGATACTTCCTGGTGCCATAGGTGGGAGTAAACCCAGGGTTACTACCCCTAATGTTGTGAAGAAGATTCGTGAATACAAACAACGGGACCCCGGTATCTTTGCCTGGGAGATTCGTGATAAACTTTTGGCTGAGGGTGTTTGCGACAAGTATAATGTGCCGTCTGTAAGTTCCATAAGCCGTATCCTTCGTAACAAGATTGGAAACTCTACATTGGCACATTTACAACACCCTTATGATCCGACTAAGGACTCTCGTCATTCATTGTACAGCCCGATCTACCCCTACCCTTGCCCACCCACCGCAACGTCGAAGGCTGCTGCTGCCGTAGCATCACAATGTGGCCCTATGAGACACTGGCCGTCATCTCACAGTGTCACCGATATCCTTGGTTTCAGACACGCCATGGGGATGGGGATGACACCCAACGACCACAGCGCAGGTAAGATAACAATATATAAAGTAATTTAAAGCATGAAGTTTGGCTTTTAAAGTAAATATCATTATACATGCATGTATTGGTTGTTTTGAGGTAGGATAGCGTAAACCCTATATCGACGCTGGGACGGCCTGCACTCTGCGAAGCTCGTCGTTGACCCCTATCACTTATATTCCACGGGGTACCAGGATGACAATATAGCAAAACATTACAATATTTAGATCTCATTGAACTCATAAGCGAATAAATCTTTGATTAAATCTCTTCCAATTGAACATAATGTCCAGGAATTACATCGGGCCCTTTCAACCGTCCGCAAAGGAACAATTTTCAGGTCAGGGGCAGATGAAGTATTTTCTTTGAGAATTACGCCGAAACAACCTCACCACTCTGTAAAGCAAGACTGTCAATTCCCTTTCGAGCTCCGGTATAATTTGTACAATTACCATTATAACGGGCAAAGATGCCTATTAAGCCATTTTACACTCGTTAAGGGGGAAGACATCAATGGAAGACGGTAGATTATAAAGTCATATGGGCACATGACATTATCGAAAATCGAATTGAAAATTGAGCGCGGTCTTTGCCCTCGAAATGACCAAGCGGACGAGCACCTACTTCCGAGTTCTTCTCTGGCCAAAACTTCCCCTATAACTTAGCCCTGCTAGACCCGTCTTTCGAGTACTATTTTGATGGTGCCCCGTGGAGAAGCAATAGCAGGGAAATCATTACTTCCGAAATGATATTCTTACAGAGTTGTCCTTATTATAAGGACAATGTCCTGAAATAAACGAGGCCTCTAAATCATGGTATAATCATAACACAATTGTCTAAGCTTGTAGGACGCTACGCTACTTATACTGCAAAAGGAGATAAATATGTTTTTAAGTTCACAGAATTATTTTACGATGCCAAATATGTAAACGAGTAAATTGAAAGACAGTAACACATAGTGTTTAGTGTGCAGAGTTTAGATGCAGAAAAAAATCCGTACTGTGTTGATTAGACTCTTTCCCTGAATTTTAAAAGTTCATCATCATCATCATCATCATGATCATTACTTCATAGTACATTCGAAATTCCACTCAAAATTTAAGAGCAAGGGAGGCAAACATGAAAACTAGAAATATCTTCAAATTGAAAGTGCTTATTTTGTCTGCTTTGCATGATTTAATGATCAACATTAAATTTAAAATATTGACAACGCGGTTTGGAAATTGAAAAAGAGAGAAACATGAATGTCGTACATCACTAGTACATGTAGCAACAGGTTATGTTTCGCGAGGATACAAAGACGCTATCTCCGTATTGGTAAGATTTAAATGACTATCTTGTCTAAATAACACATTTTCTGTTTTAATTTTGACATGTAATTAAACACTGCAGTTTCCAACATTATAATTGCCAGTTTACCAAATCTAGTCAGCGTTGCGGCCATTGTCTTTACTACAAGCACCTACAGCTGACTTAAACAAGAGGTTAAACGCCAAGCATCAGCAGATCTAAGGAAATCCTCTAAAGCGCTAACCAATTCAACGGCTCTTCACTTTCATTCGGCGAATTTGTAACTGTTGATGTTGCTTAGGCTTGTTTTAGCGCCAGTTTATTTGTGTATTCTATAAACTCACCGTGGCAAGAATAACAAATTGATTCTCAACCAACCTTTCAGCACTTTCCCCGGCTGAAGGTTGATAGGAAACCAACCTCGGAACTAATCAAAGCTTTAAAACTTCTGTAAGCTTTGGAACGACTATTATTTTGTAGCACTATGATTACTGTAATGTTTGAATCTTTCGTACTCCCCAAAAACTTCTACTTCCTTTCAAAAGCATTTCATTCTCTCTCTCTCTCTCTCTTTCTGTCCCCTTTCGCCCCTCCATCTCTACCCTCTGATTTTCCCTTGTTTGTCCCTCCCTTTGTCTGTCTATATACCCGTCAGTACATCTATTTCTCTCTTATTTTCGCTGCTTTCCTCTCTTTCTCTCTCGCCCCCTCTCTCCCCCTCTCTCACTCTTGCTCTCTTTCTCCCTATCGTGCCCTTTCTTCGTCTTTATGAGTTTATTTTCCATAAAGGTATCGACCATGTCCGAGTACCAATACTTGAATCTGATATGAAGTTTTTCAAGAAAATCCAAAATTGTACATTCATTTCAGATACCAGATGCCACTGTGACAAGTGAACTGTAAAAAAAACGGAGTTTAGAAACGTAGTGCAAAGCAGTGTTTAGTTATTAAACATGTCAAACCTCTAAAAACTAGAAGTCAAATGCTTTAACACCTACCGTCAAATGCTTAAACATGTTTAGATTTTAAACATATTTAGATAAAAGGTGTTTAGATATTGAGCACTTTAAGATAAAGTGTTTACATATATCAAAATGTTTAAAAATAGGATGCAAATAGTGTTTAGAGAGATGTTTAATATCTAGTCACAGTCTTAACGGACGGTGTAAATGGGATTTAAAGAATGCATGACATACCCATAACAATATGACTACAACAATAATAAGAAGTGTATGGCAAATTCTAATATAAAGTAGAGTTTGTATTCTTATATCTTATCGATAATGCGTAAACGAGACTGATGTTTAGATTTTCCTTATATTGAACCACTGCTCAAGATATGATTGATTTGTTACAAAACCGTAACACTTATTTTAAGAAAATGGTTATCTAGGGATAGTCCCTATTTCCAACCAAGACAAGATGCTTTTCCTTTATTTCCAATATCAATTTATAGGGTCAGTTAGCGTCTTTGTTCAGAGAACTCTTGAATTGATCACAGAAAAAAAAAACACATTTTACCTCTTGAAAATTACTCTTTACTCGGCTCCTATCTTCCTATATATTATTAAAAAAAAAAAAAAAAAAACGTAGTGCAAAGCAGTGTTTAGTTATTAAACATGTCAAACCTCTAAAAACTAGAAGTCAAATGCTTTAACACCTACCGTCAAATGCTTAAACATGTTTAGATTTTAAACATATTTAGATAAAAGGTAGTAGATATTGAGCACTTTAAGATAAAGTGTTTACATATATCAAAATGTTTAAAAATAGGATGCAAATAGTGTTTAGAGAGATGTTTAATATCTAGTCACAGTCTTAACCGACGGTGTAAATGGGATTTAAAGAATGCATGACATACCCATAACAATATGACTACAACAATAATAAGAGGTGTAGGGCAAATTCTAATATAAAGTAGAGTTTGTATTCTTATATCTTATCGATAATGCGTAAACGAGACTGATGTTTAGATTTTCCTTATATTGAACCACTGCTCAAGATATGATTGATTTGTTACAAAACCGTAACACTTATTTTAAGAAAATGTCCATAGATCTTAAATGTGATCAAAATCTTTGCACGACGCTTCATAATTCGGTTGTTCCCAGAGAATTGCTAATTGGAGAAAGAAGAAAGAAAACATTGCGGTTTTGTCTCTAAACAATTCAAAATCATGTTGGTGTTATTTTTACAAAAGGCGTTGCGTGAATATTAAAGATAATCAGATTTAATTACAGAGAGAGCCAATGGCCTAATTCTGTTGCACTTATGTTTCGTGTCGTTTCGTGTCGGAATGTAATTGCATAATAAGAACCAGTACATTTACCGTAAAGTATATACATTCTTGAAGTGTGGTACGGACCAGTTAACACGACTGTTTGTAAACAAGTTAGGCACTGGTTTCAGCTGGTTTCTCACAATATGATGAGCTGCTTATTACGCAACAAGTAATTGTACCTGTTAGATATTTTAATATTACACGCAAGTTAGGGACTGGTATCTTGAGCTAGAGGAGTGATTGTTTGAATGTCACACCGAATTGGTTTGGGTTGAAATGGTTATCTAGGGATAGTCCCTATTTCCAACCAAGACAAGATGCTTTTCCTTTATTTCCAATATCAATTTATAGGGTCAGTTAGCGTCTTTGTTCAGAGAACTCTTGAATTGAGCACAGAAAAAAAACACATTTTACCTCTTGAAAATTACTCTTTACTCGGCTCCTATCTTCCTATATTATTTAACATAAAATGAACTTAGCTCCGAAACGTGTCAATGAATTTGCCTGAAGGAAAGAAGATTTCATAAGCTCCTTACGGTGTAGTGATTTGACAGTCTTAGAATAATTGCTTTAAATTGTTTTACAAGGATATTATTATCATGACTGTCAGCTTTATTATGATTGCTATTTTGGTTAATTCGCTACTATCATCACCAAAAGTCTGATCATGATCCTTATGATCGTGATGTTAATGATTGTGATAATACTAGGCTTAATTATGTTGTTGTTGTTGTTGATGTTGATGATGACGTCGACGATGATGATGATACTGCTACTGCTACTACTACTACTACTACTACTACTACTACTACTACTACTACTACTACTACTACTACTACTACACTACTACTACTACTAACTACTACTACTACACTACTACTACTACTACTACTACTACACTACTACTACACTACTACTACTACTACTACTACTACAACTACTACTACTACTACAACTACTACTACTACTATTACTACAACTACTACTACTACTACTGACTACTAAAACTACTACTATTAATACTGCTGCTGCTACTGCTACTACTACTACTAATAATAATAGTACTTCTTCTGCTACTGCTGCTACTACAACTCCTATTACTGCTTCTTCTTATATATATACCTACCCTTCTACTTCATCTTCTACTATCACTACTACATGTACAAGAACATTGATGTTGAAATATGACTTTTTATGCAATGGAAGCATAGGATATATCTCCCATTGAATATGTGATAAGCAAATTTATTGATTATTTAGAATGTACCTATTTCAGACAAGTAGCCGTGTTTGGAGGTCAAAATGGAATAACCAGGACAATGGAATGTTGTCCAGGTGCAAATATTGAGGTATAAGCCCGCGTATAAGCCTTAGACTTAACACCATAAGAAAGTAGCCATGTTCTGATGTTTGGAGATCACATAATGCACTCACCTGGAGAATGGAATGTTGCCCAGGTGCAAATATTGAGGTATGAGCCTTAGCTTTAACCCCAAAAGAAAGTGGCCATATTTGGAGGTCAAATAATGTACTCACCTGTACATGTGTACAGTGGAATGTTGTCCAGGTGCAAATATTGAGGTATAGGTCTTAACCCACTTAGGTGTACACCTTTTCTTACAATATCTCTGATTGGCTCATTACATGATATAACATCTAAGTAAGCAATCAAAATAGATCTTCTGTGCCCATCTTAGGGGTTTCTTACCATATCTTACCATTGACTGATTACATCATATAACCCCGCTGTGAATAATCATTCAAATTGGTCGGTAAATAGGTAGTACCTAGGGTTCCGTTAGTGAACTTGAACTCTGCATTTAAAAACCTTCTTATAGTTGCACATTGCTTGCTCCATTCAGACATGCCATAATATTCACATATATTTAAGACTGAGTGTCGCGAACCTTTTCCAGGAGGTATCTTAGCCTATTTTCAGACGAAATTCAACATTTACGAGATTGACAAACATAAATGTCAGTATCATCTTCAGAGAAGTGCCAACCGCCATTTGAATTTCTGCTTTTTAGACATTTTTCATGTAGTAGTAGGCGTTCAGTGAATTGAACATACCCCAACTCTCACACCACCCATGTGATACATTCCCGTCGCTGGATGTGCCACTTCGTGCGCCTCAATTAACATTAAACTTTGACTTTGGTAAACACACATTTTCACATCTTCATTATGTCATAACATTACATTATACTTTTTGGAAGTGTTTCATTTTTTTCATAGCCATAACCGTCTAGGGGTTTGCCTTGTTGAACTTGCCTTTGTTTGTTGGCGTACGTTTCAGACGCGATTTCATGAATGAAGTGACTATGGACTGCTCGACTGCCTCCACCCAACTTGAAAAAAAAAAACCTACGCCTTTGAGTGCGTAATCCAACACGTCCAGTTTGTGTTGCGTAAACAGAAAAAGAGGTCGCATCAATTATAAAGTCAAACCAAAACAAGGACTCAGTAGTGTTAGGAGATCTCAATTCCCATAACACCAATGTCTTTGTTGCTTTGTGTTATATCTCTTTATGTATCCTACTAGTACCATCTCCCCAATGTAAAGACAGGGTTTAATAGCATATGATGAAGATCATCCGATAGCCGCTCTGTTGGGAGCTTTTTAAAGCGCTGGTGATTTTTCAGTGAGTGATCGTGAAAGTAACATTTTTTATTGGGGATTTTCATTTTAGAATGTTAGTGCAACGTGATGGGATAGAATTCCTTAGTGTTTTATGTGTCACGTGTGTTAAATTGATGAAATGGAATTAGTCATTTTTGCCTGAGAGTTATATGTGGAAAGGTTAGTGCAAGGCTGGCGAGAAATTGATGTAGTGTCGCGAAGGCCTGCGCAATGACTACATGGAAGTAACTTGAGGTCTCTCTATAAATTCAAAAGATAAGAAATAAACCATCAGATTGTGATTATTTAATAAAAAATGACTACTATGGTTAAAAGCCGAATACATTGATACTTCAGTTCATTATCATTTGTTTAAAATAGAATTTCGAATCGCAATGTGTAGTTTCAAGAAGAACTACAGAGAAAGTATTGTGAAAGTAAGGTTAGGGAGAGCATTGAGAGATTGACCACAAATTATAAATGTTATTATCAGCCTTCGGAGAAGTATCTACCATCAATTACTGAAGCTTTGAATATACCATCCATATAGTAGACTTTCAACGTATTACATCAACATGATCAACCACTTATTATCATCGTTGATACGCCACTTCTCATTTCTACATCTTGTATGTACCTCAATCGGTAACGCTGACTTCGATATAAACATATATGTCCTAACATAACATGGCATTTTAACTTAGGATTATTTCATGTTTGCATGGTCATGACAATGCTTATTACCATATCTGTGTGAAACCTGGTGTTAATTGTTAAGTTTCAAACTGTAGAATCAATACGGATTCCTGAACTTCCAACTGCTGTACACATATCATTCTTTTGACATAGGTCCTTTGTTCAAAATGGCATTTCTGTCACAAATGAATACTAGGGTGTTTCTTGATATTCTTGATGTCAAGCCTCTTTTCAAAGTATTTACCAAACATGGTTGAAAAAACTATTTAAATGTTAAATTGATTGTAACTGGATAAAATAATCCTCTCCCAAATTGTGCCAATAGTAGATAAAACCAGTATACTAACCCTTTAACCAGCTGACCTCTATCTTTATTACAGTTGATCTGATTGGCCTGTTGCATGATATAACATGATATAACCTCTCTGAGTAACCAATCAAAATAAACCTCTCTATATTATGTATTCTGTCTCTAATTGGCTAATTATATCATGCAACCCTATCAAAAACCAGACAAATCGGCCAGTATTGATCAGTGCGATAATTCAGGATTTACACTCTAGTAGTGGATCATATTATTATGGAACGATGTTTTCAATCAAATAAGGCGAATCTTCTAAAAGTAGTGTACGAATTTAAAAGAAAATGGTTTGAGAAACTAGGAAGTAGTTTTACGTTTAAAAAACTTAACCGGTCTACATAGAATGTATTGTCAAATATAGGTTAAAATTATGCTCATGAAAAAGTCATTAATTTTTGGTACCAACAATGGTAATTATGATATGTCCGAGCACTTTCTTTCGAAGGGATTTTTATTAAGTTTTGTTAATTCTAAAGGCCAAGACAATGAATGGTTTAATATAATTGCTCATTTTCCCATCTGATATTTGGGCTGAATAAAGTCACAGTTTCAAATCCTAGATGGGCAATTGAAGCAATGTTCTAATTAGCTGCCATTTTTATTACACTAAAACCAATTATGTTGAAGGAAGTTTGAACGAGTTAAGATGGCTCATAGTTGCGTCTTTTTCTCATTACACGTAATTTGTTTGGGTGACAAAAATAGACATGTTCTATTCAGCAAAACAGCCCTCGCACATCCTTTTATTATTATATTTGCTGAGAAAGTTAACAGATCTTAAGACCATAAAGTTGTTCTTCAATCCTACGGAGATTTCTTCTGGTGTCAAGTGTTAACCAAGACCGTGTACCCATACTGTTGTTATCTTGATAAACATAAAGTATGGTTCATTTGCATTACATTAATTCCCCTTTGTATTATTTAGGTTGCACTGTTGGCGGTTCTTTTATGGGTATAATATTGACATATATATCAACACACTTGCAGTGGACTATGTACGGTGGTTTCAAGTCACTTGAAAAATGGCGAAAGTGTTCGCCATGATTTTTATGTCTTCTGCTTGCATATGGGCATATAGGGATTACTCTGGTATTATTGGAGGCACTGAGCTATTAACGTCATACTCGGTCAGTAGAACCACTACCTAAGGATTCATATGGTGTGTACGCAGAAATGACCCGCTACTGACCCCTCTGTGACCTTATCGACCTTATTCGCAAACGCGACGGTCATATGGTTACTACTACCTAGCCTTCTTGATTTTGTACTCATTCAGTACAGATTACAACTACTGAAATACAAGAATGCACATTTGTAATATTTTGATAAAGATATACAATTTTGTATACATCCTGTCGTACATGTGAGAATCTATAACTTGGCACATCTCACTACAAACAATAACATTACAAAAATGAACTAAATTATTGCAACACACATGTGTGATGTAGAAATCAACTGAAATTTGAGATTTTTTCACATATAGGCCCAAACGAATACACTCATCTACTCATAGTCATATTTACCTGTTTCTGACAATAAGCAAGCTTGTTATCTCGTGGCGCAGTAATACTCTTTCTTTTTTTCTCTCTCTCTCTCTTTCTCTATTTTAAGATGAAAATCTATGAAATTAATGTACTCTACGTATGAAATCTAACAGTTGATCGTGCATCGATACATATCACCAATGAATACCAACATACATCAACAACAATATCCCTATGTTCTGTTTTAGAGAGAATTGAAGAAAATATTAAAATGACAGTCCTAGAACAATTCCTATACAATTTATCACTAAATGTGCCCACAATGTTGTAAAACCTTAAATCTTGAGATCAACCACCATTGTTACAGAATCTCTGATTGGCTTATTTCATGATATAACATGATATAACCGCCGAGTAACCAATCGAAATTGATCTTTCATGTTTAAGCTTTTCTTACCTTGTCTCTGATTTCAAGTGTTTATTAAATCACTTAAAGACACTATCAGTGATATACCCGAAAGAGTCAAAATATTTGAAATTTGCAGAAACAGCTGAAAAGTGAAGGATAAGTCTGTAGAATTCTCATAAGTTATTTTTCCAACTGCAAAAGTTGACAGAAAGAAGAACAACAGAAATGTTTTCTAATAAGAATATCCATCAATTGCGTGTAGTACTAAATGTCCGTGCGGAGAGTAATGACTAAAATATCAGATTTTGTCCTTATTAGGTTGCTTTTGGTCTTATCACTTTGGGTATGCTAGGATACCTATACTTGTTACAGACATGCAGCATCTGATTTTTTGATTATTTTTTCTTTTTCTCGATTTTCTGATTTAGCAAATCACTGATAGTGCCTTTCACCCTATGAATAATCAATGAAATCGACAGACAGTACATAAGGGGTTAAATTTTAAGTCTGACAGTTTAGGGGTATGCCTGATAAGACTGTTTTTTGGTTGCGAAGAAGAAGTAGCAACATTGGTTGTCAAATTACATGTATTTCCACTGACGTCCCCACGGTGAAATTCTGACCCGTGCGTCCTTGCATCCCATCAATGCGGTATCTTTAGAGCTAACATAAATAAATTCAATGTCAATGTCAGCTAAAACTTAGTTATTGTAGCCCCTAAACATCAATTTTGTCTCCTCACTGTGGTATGGTATCTTTTTGTTGGATAACCGCGTGGCGGCACGGACCAGCTTGGCAAAGTAAAACCCCATATGACCGATTCGTAGTAAAGAATGTTATGTGTTTCTTGTGATCTCAACCGTACTTGTAAATGACTAAACAGTGATATTCCTTCTCACGTTTTGGCTTCGTAACAATCCCTTAAAAATCAGGACTCTCCCTCTTACACACACATCATCTTGTATTAGAAAAAGTCTAGGTCCTTGCCGATTTATTTGCTTGTTTAGTCGCGGTCGATTAAGATTTTTAGATCGGGGTCTGCTGCCTCAGTTGTGAACCGTATTGAGCGTGATCTACAAGATAAACCTTGCGTCAAGTTGTCGTGCTACCCACTACAGTTCGCGTTTTCTATTCCCTGGTGGTAGGTAGAGAGCAAGTCAAATACATTACTGTCTATCTTTGAGTACATTTCCCATTTTGCTGGTTACCTAGTGTCTCTTCAAGAGGTCTGATTAAGAAGAGGTCTGACCCATGGCACGAGATACCATTGAGGTCTATCATACTACACCGAGAGGGGCAATAATTGCATTCGTTCACCTCGAACTGAAGTGCCTTTGTGGCAATCCATCCTTAGTGATTTCAATCATGCCCTTAGATGTTTTGTCTCATATCAAACTACATTTATTATCTAAATAATAAGAGATGAACCGGCTGAAATGAAGTTCCTAATATGAGTCGGTTGAAATTAAACATTGATATCACGTATTGGATGTACCGTTATTGCAAGAAGCTATATTACGTATATCCGGCAACAGTGCAACCTATATATATACAAAGGGGAATTATTGTAATACATATGAACCATACTTTATGTTTATCAAGATAACAACAGTAAGAAAATGGGTACACGGTCTTGGTTAACACTTGACACCAGAAGAAATCTCCGTAGGATTGAAGAATAGCTTTATGGTTTAAGATCAAGTTAACTTTCCCTAGATTAACTATAATGATAAAAGGATAACGAGACTGTTTTGTTGCATATAACATGTGTATTTTTGTCACCAAAACAAATTACGTATAATGTTAAACAAGACGTAACTAGAGACCATCTTAACTCGTTTTAAAATTTTTATTACGAATAAATGCAATCTTTTTTATTATTTTAATGAAATTTTGTTTTTATAATGTTCAATCGTGTAGTCTGCTAATTTTTTTTTATCATAATTATGTCTATTTGGTGAAGTGTGGTGGATACTCAATGAAAAAAACATGATGCCCAATGTACTTTACACGAAATTTTAATAGATAAACTTGTAAAACTAATACAGTAATAAACTTTCCATATTGGCACGACATTTTATTTAGTAAAATTACATCATGTGCAAAACTCTGGGTATTATTTCACCAAGTGATTAAAAGTCATTAGTTTATTTTCAATATAATTTTCACATTTGTGATAGGAAATGTAATATGATGAACAAAGACACTTTTTGGTGGCAATCTCTTTGATTTGATCCATTGTATACATTTAGGACAGTTTTAAAGAGACGTATGATATTGGCGGGAATCACTGTGTAGTCTGCTAATTGTGAGGTGACAGTCACGGGTAGCTGATATACACGGTTGTCAGTGGTTAAAGAATGGCATTTCATCAGGATTTACAAGTTGTCTTATGCATGGTTTAGATGGTAACAATCGCGAAACCTCTGATTATTTTGCTGAACTTGAGCTAGTCAATTATTGGCGCGAGTGAGTGGCATGCTTTTGAACACACATTATCGAGTGAACACACACCACCCACGACCCCCCAAGTCATACTGTTCACAATTCTGTATAAAGCAAGGTGTTTTGATTCCAGAAAGGCATATTTTTATACAAACATAATTGCATGTTGTAGAATTACATCAGTGAAGATGAATGAAACAAAAATGTTACCTAAACATGGGATCTGGATTTTATTCACACGTTTAGGTTCGTAGTCTCGATGAGGGGTGAAAGAACGCTGCTTTTAAGGGGTTTGTACCTTCTTTTGTATGATCTGATTAGGTTTGGTAGTTAATACTTCTCAAAATTGTGATTTTCTAGTAAGTAGCCTTAAAATGTAGTATTACGGTTTCAATTTTGGAAGCCTCTCTTAGCCTTTTGGAATGACGTACATTGCTCTTTGTATTGAATTGTCAGTATTTTATTTATTGTATAGGCAGTATGGTAAATATCCACCAAAATTTACATTTCTCTATTTGGCAGTGATTTTGTTTGTTATTTTTTATGGGGAGAGTCGAAAAAAATCTGATCGTACACGTTTAAAATAATTTTAAGAAAGTCAATAAAAAAAGAAATCCTAAATTAAATGAACTACAGACAAAAACACCAAATTATTATCTTTTGCCCATATAATCATATTATTCACAAGAAAAGAATGTGTAGATAGTCCTATATGGTTTTATATACGCTTTTGTAATCTTTGTGTGTAAGTTAAACTAGCGTTCAGAAATGATTCACGGTTTGTTGAAGTTTTGGAAATCAAGGGATCTGTCTCATATGAAACGAAATTTCACCATATTTAACAAAAATGCTAGATTCTGAAATCGAGATATGATACTTGATCAACTGCTTTGAGGGGTAACGTAGCCTCCAAAAGGCCGTGAAAAGAGGCCAATTCTAAAGGAGAACTGTAAAAGGATATGGTCATATCGGATCAACTTTATGCACAGTGCTTGACTTTCACACAGTCGAAAGTTAAACAACTTGTTATAGCTTTTGGCAGTTATACTTAAGAATTACCAAATGTCAATAATTTCACCAAAGAGGGAAGTATTTTACCTGATACTACCCGAGGCATATATCCGGCACAAATGAATAAAATATTGACTGAAACTCCGACGTTGAGCACCAAAACCCCGACGGGTCACTTAAATATCGATGATGCGCACATTACCACGGCTGGAATCAAAACAAGCCAGTATTGATATTTTATGCAAATTTGAAGTCTGGAAGCAGACTTATGCGGCATATTTTCGATAATGTCATGATCAGTGACACTCAGTGCGCGTAATACTTATACCCCCAATACTTTAAAGTATGGATTTATATTCGTAAAGGTTTTGCGACAATATGACGTTACACCTAAAGCATGCCAAGAGATGCGCAATGTACGTGTGTCTACACAAGACCCACAAACCAAAACTTGTTTTGCTGACATGACGTCCATTCTTGGATGTTTAGCTTCAGGGTGATGTGTTAAGATGAGATCGGGAACATTCTTTTTTCAGTCTTAATGAATTTTACGTTTAAAACGTAAGGAGTGTGGGAAATACAGAGTGGATTTAGACTGATAAGCGAAAGGCAAAGAGATTACATTATCCTCTAAATGCAAAAGAGTGATTTCACTCTTTGGAGTGACTACAGGGCCACTCCAAAAAGAGTAAATGTCATACCTTACAAAGAACACTTTGGGGGTCAAATTTGATCTTAATAATGACAAAATGATATGATGATCATTTGTTAATTTTAAGGGTAAATTTGACCCAAAAGTATTATTTGAAAGATGTGTTGAAATGCACTCTTTGTACAGGTTAGACAGGGGGCCCTGTAGTCATCCAAAAGAGTGAAAAGTTCCGCTCTTTGCTTTAGAGAGTAGATTCTTTCAAGAATGTTCCTGATATAGGTTCAGTTCAAATTCAATATTCAAATTAGGTGTATATTAAGTAATGGTTTTGATCTATCAATTTGTCATAAAACTAATGTTTATCATTCATTTGACTGCAATACCTTCTTCTTTTTTCATTTCATCTTCAATTCATGACTGATTCACATCGGATATCATGTTCTCTTGCCTCTGATCTTGTTAAAACAATTGACAATGTTCTCGTCTTGTCCTTTCCTATGTGTTTGTTTTGTCCTGTCCTGTCCTGTTCCGTCCTGTCCAATAATTTACATCTTAAATATTGTATTATGTAAGGTGGGGTCATGCTCAAAGTCCCCCAGACTTATTATGGCCTCTCCTGCGTTTAACGTTTGAGTTCATGTCATATTACAATATTCTGCATGTACATTTTACTCATTAAAGATGCAATTATTTATTTCTTAAATATCTGTAAATATATTATATATCATTGAGAAATGTACTGACTGAATGAAAATGCTATATAAAACTTATTTGAATTTGAAAAATTTGAGTTGTTGGGACAAAATAAACTTCCTCTAAAATGGAATTGTAAAACCCGTAATATTGGAGTGTATTGCATCAATCAGTCAAAATTTATATGAATTGCTTTAATTCGGCAGCATTAACAACGCAGAATTGGGGTTTTATAGCTTATGCGTTATGACCTTGTTATTGGTCCATTCCATTTTCACCTTTCATTGCATTGTAGCTTTTAAAAAACAAGCGTTTACTCTGGGGAACAGCATTAACAATAAACTGTTCTCTGTAAACTCTGTCCCAATTGAAACCTTGTATATTTACACTATAACAAGTCCTGTTCAAATAAACTAAAAAGCATTAGAAATGATGGGCATTTTGGAGTGTTCAAGTGTTGTAAGAATGCATATAGAGTTCACAATGAATTTATATCCTCACATATAACTTACACTGAAGATACTTCATGGTTTGTATTCCCTACAACTTATCCTTAGACTTACCATAAAGTCATAAGGCCTAACTACTATTACGTCAATGGTTTCTTTCTGCCTTAAATTTGCTATCCGTTAGAGCCTATTAAAGTTAGTCGTTCGTTCTCTCTTCTCGACGAAAAAAAATCCGGCTATTCTAGCTTATTTCTGGACTACCCTATAGGCGCCTGTTTAACACCATCACGCCAACAACCACGCCAACTTTATTCTAAAAGGGATTACGCCAAGTACTCAATATTATCAAAAAATCCCCGTAGGTTGTGGTTATAATATACTACTATTATGTTAAACCAAGTTCTTTGGGTCAAACCGGGGTCAACGAACCTGAGTCTACGAGGAATTGCTCCGTATGATCTCATGTATTCCCCTTTGGTCCTTCCGATAACCTCATATATATAACATGAAATGTCTACAGAAATTTATTACGTTTACTCTGTCAAGGCATAGTAATTTTCCGGTTATTAAATATGTCCACATATTTTTTCTTGTAATTTACGAGTCTTCCCAGCGCCAAATTAATTCGCCTGTAACTCGACTCCGATCCCATATTAAGGTAATATCCAAAATTTATAACTTGGGGTTTTTTTTTGTTCCATACCACGAGAGTGCAGTTTTGATAATGGTGTCATTGTTTTAGTAAGACACGACTTTTGAGATTTTACACATACAACTACGTTGCAAAATAATCGTAATGCTCGTGCCCATTGACATTATGAAACTGGGTTATCCCGCTTTTCTGTTTATGTTTAGTCTTTTGGTATAATTGCCAAATTAACCTCACTCAACCTCGTTCAATTAACACCTCTTTCAAATCTAATAACATGATTCCCCGTACGCGTTGGTCTTGTCAGATATAATATCGCCCCTACCATAATTATAGCACCATTTTTGGTAACCAAAATTAATCTATCTCCGATTTACGCCAGAATGGGTGTCAATTATTGTTGCCACATTGATCCAGTTGTTAAGGAAGCTTTTTTTTTTCGGTCGATGCATCTCATCTCTAATCAAATTTAACAAGGCAAGTCTTAATGTAATTTGTATCCTATCTCTAATTAAGGTCATGACCGAAAGGATACCGTCAAAACCCGTCCTATCCCTTCGGTTCTGGCAAATAGAAATTAGTTCTAAATCTATCCACCCTTTTCCTTTATTGCAATCCTTAACCACCTAAAAAGTAGGCCGTTATACGGTTGCTGGGGAAATAAAAGTCTTGTTTCGTTGGGATTGTGTCATTGTATTGTTTCCTATTATTCGTTAGTCTTTGAAATTCCCACGGACTGGGGCATCCGCGGTTTCCGAGCCAAAGTCTGGCCAAGGTCTGGTCCGACACGGCCCCATCACGTCTGACGCACCTGATTCATTGAAAATTGGCCGAAGACGACTGACTGAAGAAGTTGATATTGACCTTGGTGGTTATCGAGGAACCTAAAAATATTTTGGCGCTTTCTCATCGACGGTATCTTAGTGCACGTACAAGTGTTCTAGACCAGGGTTTATTATTTTGTAGAACGGAAAGAACATTGCGCCTAAAAGTAATGATCGTGTTTGTCCTAATAAAACTCACCACAGCCAGGCATTTGAGTGGCGTAGGAAAATAGCACTATAAATAGATTACAGTATATTTTCACTTAAAAAAACATCATACTATAAAACCTTTAGTTGCTTATAATTTGTATTACATCTTAAAGGTTATGTTAGTTTTCCAATAGCCTTATAAAATTCCGTCTCTTCGCAAACTACCCAGGTTCTCGTCCAGAGCTGAGGGGGAAACCTGTAAACATGAAATGCGTGGCGCCCTTTCTTTGGACATGTTGGATGAATGTCATATTGCTATTTGGAATGTGTTCTAAACTTTGCTCTGAAAATGTCGTTGACCGGTGCGTTTTGAAAAAAAAATCGAGGGAAAAAGCTTCAATCCCCTAATTGTCACAGTACACTCATGCAAAGTTCCACTTTTTGCAGATTTAGTGAACGTACTCCAAAAGAGTGCCACTTCTGGTACCAATAATATACAGCAGAAGCCTATTCCAAAGCATATTTGGGTCAATAAACTATGACTCTGGAGTCTGGAATACAACAGTTTGGATTTGTTGAATTTGTTATATGGCTCTTTTACCAAAAGTTATACCCAATATGTGCTCCAAACATAGGGCAGCTTTCTCAAAGGTCATTTCTCAGAAAGATCATTTCTTAAGTGTGAAAGCATCTCTTTAATACGGCTAGGTTATTCTGTTAATGGGCATGTTCATTTGTTGAATTTATTATATGACTCTGTCTTTTACCAAAAGTTATACCCAATATGTGATCCAAACATGGGGCAGATTTCTCAAAGGTCATTTCTCAGAAAGATAATTTCTATAGTGTGAAAGCATCTCTTTAATACGGCTAGGTTATTCTGTTAATGGACATGTTCATTTGTTGCATTTATTATATGACTCTGTCTTTTACCAAAAGTTATACCCAATATGTGATCCAAACATGGGGGTAGATTTCTCAAAGGTCATTTCTCAGAAAGATCATTTCTAAAGTGTGAAAGCATCTCTTTAATATAGCTGGGTTATTCTGTTAATGGACATGTTCATTTGTTGAATTTATTATATGACTCTGTCTTTTACCAAAAGTTATACCCAATATGTGCTCCAAACATGGGGCAGATTTCTCAAAGGTCATTTCTCAGACAGATCATTTCTAAAGCGTGAAAGCATCTCTTTAATACGGCTAGGTTATTCTGTTAATGGGCATGTTCATTTGTTGAATTTATTATATGACTCTGTCTTTTACCAAAAGTTATACCCAATATGTGCTCCAAACATGGGGCAGATTTCTCAAAGGTCATTTCTCAGAAAGATCACTTCTAAAGTGTGAAAGCATCTCTTTAATACGGCTAGGATATTCTGTTAATGGGCATGTTCATTTGTTGAATTTATTATATGACTCTGTCTTTTACCAAAAGTTAAAGGCCTACCCAATATGTGCTCCAAACATGGGGCAGATTTCTCAAAGGTCATTTCTCAGAAAGATCATTTCTAAAGCGTGAAAGCATCTCTTTAATACGGCTAGGTTATTCTGTTAATGGGCATGTTCATTTGTTGAATTTATTATATGACTCTGTCTTTTACCAAAAGTTATACCCAATAGGCTCCAAACATGGGGCAGATTTCTCAAAGGTCATTTCTCAGAAAGATCATTTCTAAAGTGTGAAAGCATCTCTTTAATACGGCTAGGTTATTCTGTTAATGGACATGTTCAGACAACAATATACCTTGTCCCGGGACTTTGTCGCTGGGAAAGCATTCTTTCGTTCCTGGCAAATCCGTTACAGACAAAATGTCATTAATCCCGAGTATTAGTAATTTTTCTTTGAATGGCAGAATCAAAGTGGATTTTTTTTCTGAGGCACACGACTGCGTTACGTTGCAACTTGCAAGCTATTACAAGCTATTACAATCATTGATTACTAGCAGAAGATCCTTAGCAGTGTAAATGACAAAGAAAGTGGCATGGAAAATTGTTTTCCCCTAAGAAAAATTATCTCTCAAGTTGAACACCTTAACAAACCCTGAGCTCTCTACCTCCCTATCTATCGGGATCTAAGCACTATTTTGATTAGTTACTTTGCAGGGAATATCATGTAATGAGCAAATCAGAGTTACCGTAAGAATGTTGGTATGGTTTACACAGAGATATAGAAGCAATCTTTTGATTGGTTACTCAGAGGGCTATCTCATGTTGTGTCCTGTAATCATGAGCCCTCAGACAAATTGTATCATAGGTGGTAGAGCTCAAGGTGTAATGAATGCAATAGGGGACTTGTTCTGTCATAAGTTCATCGATACCGAAGTTAGGACCTACTGTAAATGACGCAAGCAATCCATAATAGCGGCGGCATTGTGCTAAACGGTCATAATATTTAAGAAAGTCAGCAAAAAACGGGCCGACATTTCGCTTTTTTTTTCACATCTTGAAACAAATCTCAAGGGGGCGTTTCCTCATTCTATCCCAAGGGCACTACCATGGTACAATCTGTCTGATTGGCTCATTACAGGCCACAACATAAGATAGCCCTCTGAGTAACCAATTATAATAATGCTTCTATATCTCTGTGTAAACCATACCACCATTCTTACAGTATCTCTGATTTGTTCATTACATGATATAACTTGCCAAGTAACCAATCAAAATAGTGCTTATAGCCTATGCCGATAGATAGGCAGGTAGTGCTATAGGGGGTTAAAAACATTAAATTGAATCTGGATTTATTCCAAAAAATCTGCAAGTATTCTGTTGTCCCGATAGAGTACTTAATGCCATCTATAGCCCCCTGAAGACCACAAAAGGTTATAATCCGAAATGGCCTTAATCCGATTTGTGATTCTAGTAATGAACGAAACTCATGTGAATGTTATATATTCTAAACTGACAAAATAGGCTTTAAGAACATACACAATTATCAGTACTGAACTTTGCTACAGAATTCATGCTAAGTATAGAGCAATGGATCATTTGGAATATAATCCTACCACTAAAATAGTAAAAACATGTGTTAGTTTCATGAAAAACAATGTAAGGAAAGGGCACAGCTAAGAATCGGCCTGTTAAACAGACAACATTACGGTTTTAACATCAAGAGTGTCTAGCGGCCTACTTCTGATAAGTGCGGAATTCTCCGCCACGTGATTGTTTGTAATAATGGCAATTAAACATCACGCCCTGATGGCCTTGTCAATTTTAAAGAGAACGTCATATTGGCAATGTTTCGATACATGTTTGCATCACCAAGTTTTTTTTCCTTTGCTCTTAAGGCGGTGTCCTAATATCCGCTTTTTACCATATCGAAACTTCTATAATAGAGCGGGATAAATAGAATTGTTGACGTCACTACATTGCACCGTCCACAGAAATAGTCTTGTCTATCTGGCAGAGAAGTAAATGCCATAGCCAACCCACGTTCGTTACGAGTGTTGTGATTGGTGCGCATTTCACAGACAGACAAAAAGAATCCGATATACAGTTGTGTTTCATTCCTGCCATACGCTTATGCAGCTTGCTAAAATTAGGCCAGAGCCCGGTCAATGACTTGAAGTTTCATATGGGCGGGTGTGAGGCTAGGACCGCCGTAGCCTCAGTAGGTGCTGACAGTTGTACTCGACAATGCCCCTAGGGGTTACCCCTTAATGCAGGCATGCAA
This sequence comes from Ophioderma brevispina, assembly GCA_023653785.1. NCBI lineage: Eukaryota > Metazoa > Echinodermata > Ophiuroidea > Amphilepidida > Ophiodermatidae > Ophioderma > Ophioderma brevispina. The sequence goes on from JAMKCH010026865.1 coordinate 38,905, forward strand.
TTCGTTGAGATGACGGGCCCACCTTCGTGTACAAACTGTTGCTATTTCGCGATGTCCCAAAGAATTCTGGACCTTCCTTCCATGTTCCTATGACCTAGAGGGGTTACGACCCTAGACTCAAGACTGTGACACCAAAAGAGGAGCCACAGTATTTAAAATGGTTTGGTCCCGATGACAGAAAGAGGTTCCAATTTGCCTTTTTACACAGGAAGAATATCTCGAGATTTACACTTTCTCACAAGTATTGCCAACACTTTTGTACCATATTCGAAATCATTATACCGTTTGAATTCAAGTAAGTACCAACATGCTCTGTCTTGAGCCTGTGTTTTGAGATGTTTTGGTGAAACCTTTTAGAAGAAACCACTGACTTAGTGCGTTAAATCCTATGAAGCCGCGCGCAGAGCGTCATGGTATACCTGACTGATAATCTTCCTACACTGAATCGCCCTCAAGCAGACAGACGGTATCTCGCGGTTCGTTTGCAAATACTTCATTAACTTTTCCGGCCTTTGCTATATACTTTGTATCGTTTTCCCCAAGATTCAACCCCCAAACCTGAGAATCTAAGAAAACTGTCTCCAAGGGCTTTCCTGTGAAGTGTTATCTTTGTTAAAAATATAGCAAAACGACTTATAAATACGTCTTTGGCATCATCCTGTTGGAATTGGATTGGTGTTGATTTGAACACTCTTTCTTGCATCTACATGCCCCGGTATGACCAGCTTAGGCTTTCGTTCATGACTATTACAACCTCTTTCTAGGACGTCATTTTATATCAGATGATAAATACATACTGGTGGATGAATACCCAGAATGAGGATTTGAAAGAACCGTGTTATTAAAGTAGAACAAGTACAAGGTATAATATATTATTTGTGTCATCTGAAGGAGACACATATTTTACATGAGTCAAAGCGCCTTTCTTGGAGCACAATCATTTCAATCCCCCACGCGTACCTGCCGAAGAAGACACCATCATAACCTAAAGACCTAGATACGCCTCCCTGGATGTATTGTTTTCTTGGGTATCAACCATTCCGACAGGGTTTTTGTAAAACACCCTTTATAGATTTTTTTACGGTTGTGCAATCTAGCCCAAGATGTTCATCCCAACTGGCCTCTGGCTTGTCTAGAGTCTACTAGTCTCAATTCCCAGGTGCATAACAACACAAAAAACTGGGACGAAGACTTGGTTTCCATGACGATTTCAATAACCGTGAGAACTGTCTTATCTTCTTGAAATACATTGCACTGCATATTATAGAATCTTTTTTTGAAAGGCTTGTGGGTGATAGTGGGAGCATATATGATGATGTGCTTCGTCTGTGTTAGGGCCGGTCCATAGCAAGTCGGAACGCATGACTGGTGTTTGAAAGCTGATCCTTTTAGAAAGGATAGGTGCGGTCATTTGAAATGGATAACTCAATTGAGATATGTCATCAGATGATCAGAGACACTTACACACAATTTGTTCATATCAATAGACAACTTTAAATGTGGTGACATCAGTAAAACACTTCTTTGGAGTGATCCAAGTTGTGTTTCAATATCTGTTGGGGTGAGTTTGGGATGTATACAACAACCTGAAACGAATATAGGGGGCCTGCAACAAAGTCGTAACTGACATTTTTGGCGAAATTGAGTTATTTATATATTATGAAAAAGTAGGTCATTATGCAATTTGATATACATTTTAGGTGACAGTCTCAATTTATTGTAGAGTTATTAAGCTAAATAGGCCACTTTAGGTGTAGATACGACTTTGTTGCACTCAAAATTGAAGTTCTGTTGAGTGCAACAAAGTCGTAACTTGTAGATACGACTTTGTTGCACGACACGGGAAATCATGTGTGTAGTTACGCCATTTTAATTAGCCAATTACTTCTTAATTAGTCGATCTAAGTGGGAAATAAAATGTTTATAATATATTTAAAAACATACATTTTCATTGTGTGTAAGAATTATTTTCATTCGAAAAGTCACAAAAGAATGAAACACAAAAATGCTTCTCCTGTAAAATCATGAAAATGTAGTTACGACTTTGTCGCACTAACATAGGACATGGACATACATCAATTTAGAATTATGTAATTATCGTAGTGCTTTCTGGTGAATAATTTCCTTCGATGTAAAGTGGAGAGGCACAGAATAGAAATGGAAATGTGATCAGGTCTCGTCTTTTAAAGGCATTTAAGCATCGAAATTTAACTTAGTTTAATGAGTTATAACATTCAAGGAGTAGGTTACGCAATACATTCTTCACATATTTACCCTTATATCTGATTTCAATAATTAGTTAACAAAAGAAGTTAGAAGATCGCAGGCTTTATTTTGAAAAGACACTGAACTTGACTTATTTGTTGATTGATATAATTATAAATTGTTGATCTTAAACCTACCAATCAGAATAAAACACAACTAAATTTAGGCGTCTGTAACCGCTAGTCAAGGTCTTGTGCGCTCTTTCAGTACGGGTGTCTTCACCAGACGTATTGGGTTGGGTTCTATCTTTTTCCCCAAAATGGTTGCTATAAATGGAAGCAAGCGACAAAGGTTTTTGTTAAATAGTCACGTTCTTGGATAAAACACTTATAAAGATAATGACGATGCACTAATTGTAAGATATCTATTTTTACTAGCTTGTATGGCATCTATACCTTTCATTTTGTAGGGTTCACTATCAAAGCCAGAGGAAATTATAAAGTGTTTTCAAAGCAGTTGAGTGCTTGTATGAGGGCAGTGTCTTAACAATATTCATGTACTTGTTTAGAAAAAGCATATGACTTACATTTACAGCTCATGAATAATACGCCTAAAACTCAAGTTCAAGTCATAAAAAAACGTACAATGTTATGGTGGGAAATGTGAAATTAAAATGGTAAAAATTTATCATATACAGGATAATATATTATACAGGGTTGCGATCTATTGTAAAAAATCGTGAATCCTGTAGATATACCCGCCTTTTTGTCTAGCAGGCTCGCATTACTTTTTTTTTGTTTTAGCGAGAGTGAATTAACCCGCCATGACACCTATGTTAAAGGCCCTTTCTCACGTCTTTTCATAATATCTTGCATTGTAAGTTCGGGTGTACGTCGCATTATGCTGTCGACAAAATGGTGTCAAAGTTATAATTAGACTTCTACAATGATACATGGTGGACTAGTGTTTTCATTTGTCCATCACGTGATCTCATCAAACGTGCTCTACCCATATTGTGAATGTACCATCTGTAGTGCAGGGATGAAAGAAAGAGCCTCCGAGGTCTGGTGATTCTGGACATATGTAGGTCGAAGGGCCATCGACAACCATTATGAGTTGCAATTTGGGGTTTTTAGGGTCATCGCACGCTGATGCTACTGAACTCAAGTAAACTTTCCCCCGCATTGCAAGCAGGCAAAGCAGACTGCATCAGCAGCATATCTGTATACAGTTAAACCAGACTTCTTTAGTTCTGTATATTGCAGACGGTGTAACTTAGCTTAGCGAACGCGAGCTGTCAAAATTCCAGGGAGCTAAAACCTTCACGCATCACAAATAGCTTCCTTTAACGAGGCATCTTACGAGAACCTCCTTTGCAGCAAGCAAAGACAATCTTTGGCAGTCGATGGCACATGAAGCTGCGGCAGAAAAACCACACGGGAGGTTCTTCGCTTGCACCAGACCTTTCATAGGTCCAGATGAAATTGAGTAATTACTGTCAGTTCCAATCCTCTTCATCATATACGTGTCATATTTTGACATGGCTGCGCGTTTAGTATAGTTTCCTGTCGATTGCCAGCTAACCAGCTCCTAACAGCTTAAAAATAAACCAAACAATACAGTGGGCAGATCTTACCGTCCCTCTGCGGAAACCAGACCGGTGCATTATACGCGTCGCTTCCCCTCGATAACCCCAATGAGAGACGATGAGAATTTACTAGTTGGGTGTTGATGGTTGCCAAAGAGATGTGGAAGTGATTGATGTAGCAATATCGCTGCTACAGCATTACTTTATCCTAATATTCAAACACCCAGTTCACTAACCTCTAATATCCATGCGAATTTACAGATTGATAAGGCGTTTTCGGGGTACCATAACTCGTAGACAGCCTTTTAAAGTTTGTTCAGAGAATACCCTTTTTCAACAGCAGAATCATGGTGATATTACTTTTTATTACAAAATTCATTTAATTTTCATGTGAGAAGTGACAACAGCGTTTTGGCGACAAACCAGTCTGACCGTGTAAATATGCCAAAGAAAGAAAGTGGGTTCTACTTCAGTATGTTATTCTTTTTAATTGATGCTCAGAACGCCTTAAAAGAATTGATTATGCTACATTTTTTCAGGAAAAAACAGGACGTGTTTCTTTTTAAACGATTGGCGTTGATGCCAACTCCATTTTGAAAAGGGTGGAGCTATTATCCGGGAACTTTTTCTCATTGTGTGAACTGCGCAGGCTCAGAGTTTGCGCAGTTCACGCACTGAGCAAAAGTTCCCGGATAATGATCTCATTTCAGCTGAATTTCGGGATTAGCGTAAATCTATTTTCATGATTGTTTACTTTTGGATTCCATTGATAAAATTTTATCGCTAAATGCACTCCGTCACTTGTACCCGGGTCTTGTAAGGAACCATGGCATGGCAGACCTTCCGTAGCTAATCGCGCGTGCAAAGCTTTAGGAGAGAACGCGCGATTACTTGCGAGTTAAAAGCAATAGCACTATCTTACGCTCTATCAGAATGGATTACAATATACTGACTTCAAACATGTCAACAATTGTTTAGTCTTTGTCTTTCTTGTAATTTGAATGTTAAATCATATATTGACCTGAAATGAACAAATTCCAGAGTGTTCAGTTCAAAAGGTCAAAGGTGGTATTGTGCCTTGTATAGCACGATTATTAGAACCCATAGCTACCATATAGCCTGTAAAATAATACGACGCGTGGCCTGACCGTCCTGCACATGGCCAATTACCTCGTGCCAAGTTTATTTGAATAGACTATACCTGTGGATTAATCTGTCTCAAAAAGTAGTTTTGAGTCAAATAGAAGGCCTTGCTACAATCACTGATTTCCAAGTAATGATCTGCCCACCTTTTTAACTTATTCATACTCTAGGTATGTCTCTTTGAAATTCCATTCATACTATTCCTTCACTGGGGAGGGGGTCTAGATTCATATCAAACCCCTTGTTACCGTGGCTAACAGACTAAAGTGCTCCCACGGCCTTTCTCTTAAGGAAACACAACTGCAGAGTTACTTACCGAATCAAAGGGTTTTACAGTCATGATGAAGTGTTGAAAGTACTAATGTAACTGTAATGCGTTTCAGAGCATCAAGAATTTATCCGATAGGCATGACTTTGTATTTGCCACTATGTATGAGTATGAGATTCAACGTTTTAGGGGTAGTTGCTGGAAAAGCCTTGGTGATGGATACATTAATTAAAGTCAGAGGACTTGATGCGTTAGGTTGGGGCCCAGGTTAGCACTGGGGTGAAGAAAATCAGTTCGAACCTACCCAATTGTCGTAAAATACTAGTAAAATACATCGCGGTCCTCGGACCGCTAGTTAGTGTCGCCTGCCGTCGCAGTCAGTGAATGATAGGCCTCATATGACCTTTGACCTTGATATGTCACCTTTGACCTCTTAACAAATCGGGGTACCGTGTAGTATTCATAAACCAAGTTTGGTTCCAATTGAACTTCACTGACTTTTCAACTTGGAGGTCAATTTTACATTTTCAGCCTATCTTACAACTTGACCTCACATGATCTTTGACCTGGGTACGTGACGTTTGACCTCATCAACAAATGAAGGGTCCCGTGTTGCACCTGTGACTCAAGTTTGGTTGAACTCCATGGAAATAGGCGGATACTACATGCAAACGTTAACCCTTTTTCACAATAGACAACAACAACACCAACAGACCACATCAACAGACAACAACAGCAGCATGGATAAAGTGATCCCTATGTGTCTTCCTGCCTTAAGGCAGGCGACACAAAATATTGCTCACGTGTTGGCTGTATTAAGAGTTGACTTCGCTCTAAATTGCTATCCTTCGATAAAACTCATAGGGTTAGGATCCATCACTTTTTGCACTTTGTATCATTTTTATATTTAATTTATATTTTAAACAGTGTCGTATTGACTGGAACTTAAAGGCCGGTATTCACAAAAGCGGGTTAACTTTAACCCAGGGTTAAACAGGGTTTAACCCACGATCATGGGTTAAATTCATGTTATCCTCTATGGGATATTTAACCCAGGGTTAAAATTAACACTGGGTTAAAGTTAACCCGCTTTTGTGAATACCGGCCAAGGAGTAGTAACGCACTGTGCAATCTTAATGTACAAGATTGAACGCCATTGTTAAAAGAGCCATAATCTTATTTGGAATAAGTTCAAATTGATTGTAAAGAGGTGGCTCTTGTTGTAGATGCACATCCCTTTTTAGAATGGCATTCAATCTTTAGAGTGTACGTAATTCTAGAGAAATCGTTTGTGTTACAGCATATGTACGTCAATGGTCAGAACAAGGCAGTAGCTGCAAAATTTCACTTAGCATATGCTTATCATTGTACTTTTATCAATGTACACTTTAATAGAGGTATATATAAACTGACAAATCCACTGTTACTTGTTTGATCAATTGGTAAAAAAATACCTTATTTGCAATTGTTTCAGCTATTATCACTTTTAATCAATGTGAGGATTGTATAGGTCAATTCCAAAGTAAACCTGCATGTAGAACTGGAAAATACTATTAAAGCCCGATGATCCAATAATGACAGGCAACCTGCTACATACTAGTAGGCATTAGCATTTGTTTTAAATAAGCTCTTCTTTTCAAATAAAAATGAAATATTTTTGAGTCAAATTCGTGTGAACTACTTTGCGGTAACCTCTCCAAAAGAAAATTCATTAAAGCTATAATGTTCGCTATTATTTGCAGAAGATATTACTTCAGTGATAAAAGGGGATCAAATTGGAGTGCGTCTCAGTGAAAATTATCAACTAATTCGTCACTCTACCCATTTTTGTCTCATCGGATCAGCTTTCTTCCGACAAATAGCCTGGTAACAATACCCGGGTACATTAACGAGTCAGAAAAAGTCGACCAGAATCACTGAACAGAGATAACGCGCCATTTTACCGAGGTGTCTACGGGGGGCTCAAATAACCGGATCGAATTCGGTCTTTCCGTTTATTGTCGAAGCAACATTAAAGTCATACGTGAGCGAAATTGACCCGATTGCTAATGTGTTTTACACCCAATCCGTTCTTTTTTGGTGGGTTGGATTAAACTTTTCTAGGCTCTTACCTCAACTCTAGTATTTATGATTGCATTTTACGCTTTTGAGTTGTTTGCAAACTGTGTAATTGCGCTGGTTTGGGGCTAAAGAGGGAATTCTTAATGTTTTTTAAGTGCAAACTTTTCCGTTTCACTGTGAATATGGAGAACATAAGCCTCAAAATTGGACAAAAAAGAAGCTTTAATTTCCACATTGAAGTTCAAAGAGTTCAAAAGATTAAGATTATATTAATGATGAAGTTCGTTCTCTTACCATCAGAGCAGAATATAATTTTTATTCCTATAAGGTGTACCGTCCATTCACCAATTTAACATTGTTATAGTGATCCCAAGACGATCTTACAACCATGTGACCAAGCCGTTCCATTAGAATTGGAGGGAGGATATTACCAAGGAAAAGATCAATAGAATTATTGGAACTGAAAAAGGCCACCACAACAAATAATTACGTATAACCCTATCCATTGTACGCTGACATACATCCATGTTGTTAATCAGACTGTCCCTGATTACTTTACTCTACTCACCCCACTCACTACTGATCTTCATGAAAGAAAGTAAATATAAAATAAATGTGGCCTCTGCAATGATGGTAATAGCCACACTCCATTGATTTTTTTTAAAGATTATAGCTTTGTGATTCCATTCCACTTGCCCGATTTCACAGGTCACGATTTCAAAGCACTTTCATTTCAACTAATACGCAAATGATTCGATTTCCCGGCTCTTTTTAATTTGAACATGCAAAATAGCTGCTTCATGGAATTCAAAAAGATCAGAAATTGGTCGGTTTCAGTAATTGTAATAGGTTGTGCACAAGGCAGCATATACTTACTTACAGGAGAGTATACCTGTTCAGATTCTATAAATGGCCGAAGGTTGGACAAAAGTGATATCTTTGGACAACTGGCAAAGATAAACCAGAAGGACAGACATCTTACTTTGATCATCATCACTGCCCATCCAAGCACCAAAGGATCGCTCTTCAGAAAAACCTACTTTAATGTATATGATTGGATGGTCCAGTTTTCCAATCCTTTAACCGATCTAGAGTATAATAGATATTGATTTTACAAAAGTGAGGATCAAAGTCGCTCAGCGTCCGGGGTGACAGACCAGAAAAAAAAAAATATTTAATAGTATGTGTGTGTTCCATCATGTTTCATAAAATGACCTTCTTCTTAAAAGGTGGCTGGACCCGAGCATGGTCGATTTTTCATATAATTTTTCTCCCTCTGCCAGAATTGTCCATGGTATTCTGATGGAATGGAGAAAATGATAAGTAACCGCAAGTTTTGGCAACGGGCTTTTCAAATCTGAAAATCATAACATGCAGTTAGCTAAAAAAAACGTTTTTTCTGTCTTGTGTCAGGGAGGCGGGGGGGGGGGAGGCACAATCTGCTCGATTTGTGCTTGGGGATTTCCATGCCTAAGAAAAATGATTTGCTACGTGGAAAAGTCTGTTTTGCTAACTTATTGTCCGTGGACCATCTTGGAACCGACACTTCTTCCTCTCCGCCCTTCTACCTGCCGATCCCATTACCTTTTAACAGTTTCCCTCTCCCTACGATATCTGAACACATTTTTCTATTTTCTCCCCCAATCAACCAAAATGAACAATTTTTTTAGGCAAGATGCTCCATTACCCATCTTTATGCTTTAAAACAAAATCCACAGATATTAAATTAAAAAAAGTGGATAAAAGATCCTTTCATTTGGGTTAAAGTTTTTATTGGGTCACCTGTTACTATAATTTTTTTTGCATTTTATACAATGTTAATCAATAAAGGGATTGTAGTATGAGCTTTAAGGGAAATAGTCATGATTTTCGAATATTTGGAAATTTGGTATGGATGGAAAGCTTAAGTAACGTAAGATTACATATCGATCAAAATAAGTTGAAAAATTTTCCACATTGTTGAGTAGTTTGGCCCTTTTAATTTCCCGCCCATACTTACCGAAAACGATTCCGACAAATCCACATCGCAAGGCAATGGTGACGTCAACGTGTGACCATACATAATTTACGTTGTTGTTACCATCATATCGCAGTGTTTTCACTTCAATATAATTAAAACACAACGAATGAAACAAAATATTTCATTCTGTAACTTTTTTTCTAATTTATTATTACTTTCATTAAGCCATCCCTATTACATGTCCCAGCAATAACAATTCCGAGGCACCCGATGTTGTTGTCATCACTTGTGACGTCACTAGGAGAGGCAAAATTGGGCCGCTTTTGACCAATGACCCCGTGGCGAAATCCGCCCGTTTACATCTCTTCGTATGTCAAAAAAAGCAAAAATTAAAATGCCTCTATTTTGTTAATTTTAAGGTTTTATTTTTTTTATTTTTTTTATTTTTTTTATTTTTTTTATTCCATATATTTTAATAAATGTAAGTCAAACTGAGCTGGACAAAAATCTTGACATATTTCCTTTAAATTGGTAATGTTTCTGAATATTTTCCTGTGCAGGACATCCGTTATAGCTAATCAACAACATCAGTGGTGTGGATGGTACGGGTAGGGTCTGAAGAAGGCAAGACTGAGCTAGTATATTATGTTATGTAGAAGCTGAACTTTTAACTGGTTAATGAAATGAATATATGACGGAATTAGCCAATCAGAATGCTGTATTTATCATCGGGTTAAGATTTATGGTTTTGGGTTTAGGATTAGGGTTAGGGGTGCGGTAAATGTCTAGGGTTTGTGTTATAGGGTTCGTATTATGTTAAGTATTTTAACTTTCGTTATACCGTCATGACGGTATATACTGAGGTCATTTGATAGAAAAACAAACACAAATACAAACAATGCTTGATTTTATTTAACCAGACCTATTGGCGGATTATTCTGCAGCGGTACACAAATGACTCCCTTTTATTTCGAGCCTTGTTAGTACCACATATCAGCTTCCATCTTCCTTAATTGAAAGTGAAATGTAGGTTAGATGTCAATCTCCCAATCAGCCATGATATTGCATGTTTTGATCGAGATAGAACCGTTCATAAAATATGGCACTTCTGGGAACCAAGTATCATTACAAAAGTAAACGAGAAATCCTCGTTACAGTAAATCATGGTGTCTACATGATGAATTGCGCTTAGTGCCGATGACAGTATGTATGTAATGTGTGCAAGGCATGCTCTCATATATATTTTCAATTGACCAGCCATATTATACATCTGTCGTAAGTAAAATAAGGTAACATAGTTTTAGGAGTATCCTCTTTCATTTTTGCAGAAGTTATTTTGATTATAAATTATAAATCAGTTAATAAATCTCTGTGAACATTCGGGGTAAATGGGATGAATGTAGGGATACTTACTCTCTAAATGTAAAAGAGTGAATTTCACTCTTTTTAGAGTCAACCATTTTACAAGTTCGTCTATCTGTCTGACTATTTTATCTAATATATCTATATCTAACTTTCATGTAAAATGTGTAAATTCTTACTCTAAATGCCAACGACTGAGTGAATTTCTAGTGTCTTTTTAGAGTGACTACAGGGTCCACTCTAGAGTGAAAATTTACTCTTGATATTTTACAAAATGATATAATTTTATCATTTTGTAAATTATCAAGAGTAAATTTGACCCAAGAACTTTTCTTCGAAAGGTGTGAACACTCCTTGAGAGTGGACCATGTAGTCACTCTAGAAAGAGAGAATTTCACTCAGTCGTTGGCATTAAGAGAGTAAGAATTTACACTTTTTACACGAAAGTTAGATATTAGATAAATTATATCATACAGATAGATGCGCATGTAAAATGGTGGCTTGCTACCAAATTAAAGACATGTGTTCAACATTAGGGATCAAAGAAAATAGATAAAATGAAAACTCAATTGTAGACATGTCCTCCAGGTCTCAAAACTGGCTTCAAAGACAGGCTGAAGTGTCTTGCATGAAAACATGACTTGTGTTTGATGTCTTGCATAGATATTTGACATGTGGACATGTCTTTTATAGAGACATGACTTGTCTAACAATACATATGTCTCAAAACTGGTTTCACGCGATATGTCTATTACCAAGACACCTATTTACAGTGTAAGGTCTAAATGTACAAAGACAGACCTCCAATGATCAATTAGTAAATTTTTGTAATTATGATTTATGTTTTTTGCACTCCGCAATTGAATCAGTGCCAAACATGTTCAAATGAAATTTTGGACAATACAAATTTGGCTCATGTGTCATCGCGGTATCTATAAACTTTTATGGTTTTCTACAGAAAAATGCTAGTAGGGATATCAACTCTTGAAAGCATGTACAGTGCATTGTAGATCTCTCAGACTGTTTGGATAAACATCAACTACCGTCCCCGCTTTGAAACACATGTAAGACTCGACAAGCCTTGGAGGCCGGTATCATCTTTCTTGGTTCAATGATCATGTTGTTCGATACATCATCTTGTTACTTTTTGGAAACAATAGCTATTTATATTTTAGAATGTCTGAGATATAAATATGCGTTAATGTATGTAATTGATTGCGATTGTCGGTATCTTTGAAATTAAAGGAACAAATGGTCGAATGCTTCTAAATTTAGAGATAAGGACATAATTTTGCAATTACAACATCGTTGGAACTGGGGTTGTAAACCGAACTACTAACTTTGATTTTCGATACACTATGCGCAAAACACTTCCAGACAGAGTGAGAAAAATCATTCACTAACTACTAAAAAAAGATGAGTTCTGAAATTCGAAAACTTGGGTAGTGCCTCTGAGATACAACCAGATAAATAAGCTCCCATGTTTTTGTTTGTGTGTGTCACACTCAAGCTTTCCGTGGAACATGGTGAATGAATGCCCTTTTTCCGGATTCTAAAAATTCAATTTACGGTGTTTTATGTTTACATTCTTAGTTTTAAAGGTCCCAGGAAATGAGCTGATAAACCTAGTCCAAATCTTTACGGGGTATTCCATTCCAATTAAACAAGGGACACAAAAAAGAATACAATACCAGTGACATCATTAGTGAAACTATTGATTTTCAGTCCGTGCCATGAATAGATTCACACCTGTCACCGGAATGTTTCTATTACTCTCGAAAAATCAATAGTTTCACTAAGATGTCATCATCAACCAAAATATTGATTGATTCGCGCCCCTCCTTGTAGACTTGACACAAACCACATCAATTAACTTGCATTTCCGGGACCTTTAAAGATGTCAACATTATTATGATCTATTTTCCATGATTTTTTTTTTCACTCTTTTGAGCAAAAATAAGGTACTGTATCTATCACATAGTCTGTATTACGCACCTTGTTAAGGGCATGGAGTTATGGTTAAGGTGGCCTGAAGTCTTCATATTATGACATTCATTGGCACACCATAGCGCTACGGAAGTGGATACCAACTCTTGCGTGAAGGTGTGGCGCTTCGATGTTTAGTCAGAGTCGGCGTATGCCTATAAGGGATGTAATTCCCAACTCGTATTTATTGTAGTATTTTGTCCCAGTATAGCGAGACAGTTTTCACCATTGACCCGTGCCACCTTATAAGTCCCGGGGAATCCTCGTGAAAGTTTACATTCAATATAGAGGATAAGCTTTATAGGTACAAAGTTGATGGTGTGAGTTGAAGGGGGGGAGGGGGCGATTATACCGCAAGATCTTTCGGCATAGTCTTGTTGATGAAGGCATTGATGTAGTTGTTTGGGGTCTTAGAGCGGGAGGAGAGATGTAATGCCTTCCGGCTAAAAGGGGTATAAAACATAGCGCAGCTTTACTCGCATTATATGCTCACATGGAAAACGTTAACATAATACGTCTATGACGTTGTAGTACCGTTAGACGTCAACCGATACCGAACGATTTCAAACATCAGCACAAATTCTATTCCCAAAGAATAAGTGTTGGGATGTGGGGGTAAGCGGCGCGGTCCCAAGTTGAACAACTGTTTTTTATAGAGTCACCACACGTGGTGAAATGTTGTATCCCACTTGATTATCATATAGTGATTGACTCTAACCGGCGGGCAGTAATTCTCCGTTCTCGTATAAGCTTTCTCTTTTCTTAGTAGCAATTTGAGGAGTTTGTTTCCCACTATCTTAAATGTAAATAGGAAAACTAAAATAAGAGTGAACATTTCCCTGGAAATTTCACACTTTTGATAGTACTGAAAATTAACCATCCCAAAACGGGCGAAGTTACTTTCACAAAGCAATTGAAGGGTACGTGTTTTTTTGTCAATCGTGCAATAGGTTGAAATCCGAAATGATGCAAAGAAATTGAATCCATTCCCAGTCCCTTTTTAAATTTTCCTATGTAAAATTTGAAAAGGGTGGCAGAAAATTTGACCCCATTTCAAGTCTCTTCTTCAAGTGTGTGAAAGGTCACTCACCAGTACCTGCTAGGTACACCTTGAAATTACGGATGCATAGAATTTGATACAGTCTTTTCTCCAATAGCAAATCATTTAATGCGGGATTTACTGAATGCATATAAGGAGTTTCCACTCCAGTCCTAGTCTTTCAACGAGTGAAATTTCACAGTATTATAAGGTTGAAATTCGAAATGTTGCAAAGAATTGACCCCAATTTTCAGTCTTTCATTGATGAATTGTTCGTTATATAAGGTTGGGAAATTCGAAATGTTGCAAAGAATTTTGCTCCATTTTCAGTCTTTCATTGAGCAGTGATTTCCAACTCATATAAGGTTAATTGGAAAAGTGCAAGAATTCGACCACTTTCTTTCTAATCTTTTTAGTTAATTGGATTTCGCCATTGGTATGGGGTTGAATTTTTAAAGAATGCAAAGATTTGCTCTATTTCCCAGTCGGTTCAATATTTTTTACTTTGAAAGTGAACGATGCAGAATAAAAGCTACTGACTCGTTTTTTGTAGTCTTTTCCAACTAAGCGAATTTGACTCATTTTCCCATTCTTTTAAATGAGTAACGACATCTTCTTACGAGGGTAATATATTGCATTTTAGTTTGCTAATGATGCGATGTCCCATTTAATAAAAGATGTCACCAAAGTTGTCCCTTGGATAAGAAAGTAGTTAATAACTTACTGCATGATGCAGATCATAACGATCTACACAAAGAACCCAAGACAATGAGACATTGTGTCTGACATGTATGTACATGCTAAATGTTGCTTGGTTGTGCTGATTTTTTATGGTAATAGAAATTCGGGTAGAACCAATTGAAGTCTGAAGTCGTTCATCAAATCAACTCAATTAGGTTGTTACGACTCCTCCAATTATCACATCTTATCATCAGAATGCCGCCAAAATTTGAACAAGTATTCTTGTTAGGAATAATAATATATCTATATAAGCAATAAATCTCCGTTCCTGCATATAAATATCTATCAACGACTGTGTTTATGTTTCACATGATTAAACAGGTGAGTTAAGAACTGAACACTTAAGAACCTATATCGTTGGAGTGTCTTCTTTTCTTACAAGCAATTCTTGAGACACTTAGAATCTAATTTAGACGAGAACGGTTCCACAAGATGACATGAAATGACGCAAATCTGACACAAGAAAACTTCATTGTAAGTCAAGATGCACTCCATGACCGACTCTTATGACATGACTGATGAATTCGAAACCTATTTAAGTTGTACCGAAGAACAATAACAGACCGGTTCCCCTTGACATAATAATATCATTTTTCCTCAAGCGGTTGATATAGTTTACAACATTCACCGATTTTAATGTAGATAATTTCCATTTTTCGAATTAAAGTATGGATTCAATTGCTAATATCATGTCCAAAGCATCGTGCTTTTTGAGATTGAGTTAAATTTCAAGGACCGCGTATCACGATTATACATAATACATTGATAAACTTATTGGTACATATTTCAATTGTTTAACCCACATAAAAATACTTCTAAGACCGTTCAGAAGTACTTCCAGAAGATAATAGTTTGCATTTTGTGTTATGCATTAGGACCGCAAAATTTACTTTTAAACGTCTCAGTCGGACATTGAAGTTTACTGAGCTATAACTGTTTGATTTGATTTTGAGAACTGTCATTGTTCCCAGTAAATGTTGATTTGTATTTCCGAAGTTTGCAATCTTTAGATGGTGATATTAATGCGAAAAAGACATTTTTTTCTATTAAGTTATATTATTACAAAAATATAAATTGAATACCAAGATTTTTCTTACGGAGTAAACTCAAATCCACTCAAACAGAATCAGACTTTATTGGCAATTGCCAAACATACAGGTATAGTCAAGTACAATACAACGAGAAAGTATCTTTAAACGGGAGCGCGTATACCATGACCTTTCCACAATTTGGCTGGCCAATGGGCATCGCAAACTCTATCTTCCAGGGAGTACTTCCGGGGCGAACCATTCTTGTCCTCACGACCGAGTTCAAAAACACCAAGTAAAACTGACATTAGGCGTACGGGGCCCCGGATGATCCATCCATAGTGTCGCCGTATTCAGAAGTACGCAGGAATGGTGCATGATGGGAAGGAGGTGAACGACTTCTGTACGGCTATATGGCATGTATGGTACACCAAATAAATAAACGTGGTCGCGCGCCTCCATGAGATTTTGGCCAGAAATTTTGCTCCAGGAGCATATGGTCCTGGAGCATAAATAATCTGGAGAAATTCTAAGTCAAATTTGAATGCACATGTTCCAGAAGCATATGGCAAATATGCCTCTGGAGCAGTATTTGACAGAATATTTCTCCACTGCTCCAGGAGCATATTTGCCACATGCTCCTGGAGCATTGTGCATTCAAATATGCTCCAGGAGCATATTTGACTTAAAATATTTCTCCAGATTATCTATGGTCCTTTCGTTGTACTATAATATTTACAGATTTGTCGTCATGTGCATGGTAATGTCACACATGATAAACCAAAACTTCAACAAACACCATTGCAAAGCTTGAATTTTCATTATGGATATGTTTTACCTGAAGAAATTGACACTGTACAAGGTATTATGCACATGTATTTTTTTTTACAAGGAGTCTTTCATATTCAACACGTTTTTATCTGGTATTACGAAATGTCGCTCGCTACCCTGATAAGTGTTGATTTCATTGTTTTTCTTTAATATTAATGATTCATTTTATTGCTGTCTAACTTATAAAGCCTACAGTCTTAATGTCTCCATTTTAATTTTATCTTTTTCATCTACTTTCCCCCGTAAACCCGTTTCTTAGTCCTTCATATTTCCTATTTCGTCGCGTTCCCTTTGGGCAAAACAAGTCACCATCCTTGCCTAGCTGCTTAGTATGCTGCTGATAATGATGTCATGACCGAAGGTTTTAGTAACTACAAATTTTGTTTACGACAGCTAAAATAGACTGGGAAACAATTTCATATTCATTTTGTATCATTTTAAACAGCCTCTTATTCTTTTTTTTTCTATTTTGTAGATTTGCATTCACTCGTGTATTTCATCATATATCTTCTCTTTACTACTATTCCGGTTTTAAATATCTTAAATGTCCCTGAAAAAATCGAATACATTTTTGATCTGATCTTCCTGTGCTCTTTAGTCCTTGGCTTCCTATTTCTGTCTCAGTCTGTCTGTCTGTCCAGCCACTACTCGTTTTCTATGTCTCTGTCTGTCATTGGCTGTCATGGTTTCCTCAGTATTCCTGTCTCTGTTTGTTTGTCCTGTTTCTTCTTGTTATATACCCCTGTCTCTTTCTCTCTGTTACTGCTATCTGGCTATCTTAGTCTTTGTCTGTCTTCCTTTCTCGTTATTTCTGTCTTTTCTGTCTGTCTTACTGGCTCTCTGGCTTCTATCTCTGTCTCTGTCTCACCCGGTATCTCCAGTTGTCGCTGTCGGTCACTGGCTATCTGGCTACCTCATCTTTGTCTCTGTTTGTTTGTCATGTCTCTAGTTATTTCTCTCTCTAATTCAATGTATCTAGGCTCTTCCTGTATGTCAATGCTCTGGGCTCCCTGACTGTTCTCAAAGTTCTCCTCTCTCGCCTTGTCACCGGCTCAATGGTTCCCGATCCTGTCTGTCTGTCTGTCCGCTCTTATCCCCTTTATCTCTTTCAAAATGAGTCATTCAAACACCGCGACTCACATTGATGGTACAAAAAATGAAGTTCGTAAGCTATGTAGTCCACATTGGGATTCTAGCAGGTCGAGTCTATATACAGGGTGTATAAGCAGGTCGTTCTATATACAGGGTGTATTGAAATAAAGAAAATCGAAGTTCAATGACAATTTATAGGCAAACTACATCATATAATCAAGCATTGTATATATGTCTAAAGAAAGGTCAGAATATCTTTTTTTCCAATAACACCCTGATCATATTTATACCCAATATCACAAGTTGACAAGTTGACTGAATAACAAAACATTGTTGTCCCGCAGGTGAATTTGCTCTGGGACAAGAAGTTAGCATAAGAGATTTTGACCACTAATTATGCTCCTGGGGCACTCGTTCCAGACTAATCCTTGATAACCTTTAGGCCTACGGAATAAATCGATACTGCTATTGTGATGTGATCAGCTTGCACTCAAAATAATGAAGGCTCCGATCTGGAACAATCGTCACGACTTATGCTCCAGGAGCAAAATTGGTGGTCAAAAATGATCTCACGTAATCATGCTAACTTTTCCCAGAGCAAATTTCACCTGCTGGACAACAATACTTTGTTATTCGGTCAACTGATGTGACGTATTTGCAAGTCCACGTACCCGTGTTACCCCAAACTAAAAACACAGATTTCATTCAATTAGGAAACAAAACTCAGGAATTTGGACCCGATTTACAAGGGGGTTTGCTGTTTTGAAAAGCTTAATAAAATACTTTTTAGTAGTATAAATTTAATTTGACCTAAATGTTTATAAAGAGGGCACATGTGACGCAGTTGGATCAGCGCTCTCCTCCTAAGCATAGCTTGTGGGTCGAGCAACGCCTCAGTGTCCCAAAGTGTTGTGCACTTGGGCAAGGGCACTTTACCCTCGCCTTCCTCTCTCCACCCAGGTGATAATTGGGCACCGGCTATGCTGGGAATGCCAAAACAGACTCGCTGTGCGGGACGGAGTGGGTGGGAACCCCCCACCCCCACCCCCGCAACATTACTGAGTCTGGCCAAACGCCAAAGACAGAAAGGCAGAAAGACAGAAAGGCACTTTTATTAAAGGACCTGAAAATACGGGGCGCTTTTCGTTGGGTTTTTTTGGGGGGGGGGGGGCACTCTGTTACTAAGTTTTTTTTTTAATTGTACCGACTTTGAATTATTCCCTGCGTTGTTCTTTGTTAGTTAACTTTATATCGTCAGTTCCATCTAGGGATCGTTAAAAACAATTCAGGCCGTAATTAAATTTGGTCTACTGGTACCCAATGCCGTGAATGTAGACCTCAACCGCATTCCTCTATTTGACCGTAGTACACATTGTTATATACCTGAAAAGTTTTCGTTACGCCAATGAAATTTGAGCAATTAAGTCAAGTAGTTGACCAGTCAGTGTTACCATGGTAAGTGGAAGCATATAAGAAAGCCGGGAAGGCAGGACCGAAGGATGGTTAGACCAAAAAACTCTTCCCTCATTGTACTAACAACTTACAAATGAGGACCTGATTGTCACGCTCCTTATGTTTCTTTGGCTCCCCTTTAAACGGGATTTACCAGCCTATTCGGTCAATGCGTTGCGGTTGCAACTTAATGGAGCATTGATAACCAGCTAAAAGACAAATTTGTCAGGGTTATTAAAGTCACATGTTACTTGAGAAAAAACCTCAATCCTGATGGATCGACCTCAAGGTTAACTTGAACGAGGAGTGGGGTTGTACAAACATTTATGGCACCCAGATGCGCTTGTGATGTGCGCGGCACATATAGAATCTCTTAAGATTCGTACATTTTATTGAGGTGCAAATCTTCTTCTTACAACTTCTACCTTCAGTTTTAAAAAATCACAAAATGCCTTAAAAGGGAAAAGAATTCATTATGATAGCTGAATTTTCGCCTGAAATAGAACATAATATCGTAACCTATTTTGATAGTATATCTACATTTTCACGGTTGGTTATAATATAGAGTTCATTTGCTACAATTTGTAAGGGGGTATGTCATTTTAGACTTTTAGACTTCCGTATAAATAAAATTGGCAATTATCTTACATCAAAGGCGTAAATCGGTCTGCGTTGGCACTCTTGTTTTTAAATATAAAACAGTGAAAAAGGGTCCATTTTGGCAATTACATGAAAGATAATTGTTGTGTTGCGTACATGATGGCGTTTTATAAGACATATTCTCAGGATTATAGCAGGACGATCCTCTTATACGCATGCGTCCGTAAACCCTCCGACGGCGATTTCCCATTTCCTTTGCTTCCTTGTAATAGGCCTATACGCATGCGTATCACCAAGTTTTAAAAATGTGCATAGATATAGCGCAAGGGGGGTTATAAGAAATGGCGCAAATGTGAATTTTGCTTTTGGTATAGCAATTGTACATGCTCATATTATACTAGATTTTGAAATAGACTAGGGGAAAGAAAAATATTATTGATTTGCTCTACGAAAACTTTCAAAAATTGTGTTACTAGAGTTTTATGCTCTATTTCGAGATTTTTGCATGTAATCGTTTTACTAATAGCCATGTGAAATACTTATTATTGCGAGCGCTAATGAAGTGGGGGAGGGTTTATACATAAAAACGCTTTTGCTTAACTTGGTATTCAAACACCGATGAAGAATGAAGGAGAATGGGTTTTTCTTTCTCGGAAATTAGGGGATCACGACCTCATCGCTTGAAGCGAATAAAAAGGAAATCACACGTCCCTCGGGAGCAATACCCTTGCGTAGTTCAATTTCTAGGGGACGGGGGCAGGCTGTGGTGGAAACTGAGAGATTTACACTGTACGGGATCTCCGTGCGGCCATTGCCTGGCACATTCGGGCCCAAAACCATCTGCGTGGTGGTTGGTTCCAATGCCATTTGATTGGCTAGTTTTAACGCATGTACCGCTTTTATTTGCTTAGTTCAAGTTGACAGGCAAGATCTGTAAAAAACATAATTGAAAGCATTTTGGATTACGTTCGAATCCGATGGCAATGTTTCAGTACATACAAACGCTAGTGTTAGTTTGATAACTGCGTTATAAGGTCAATCGAGGACAGTGGAGGAGGGGTTATTGTATGTCTAGCTTGAAACTTAATTTTTAGGGCGGATTTTTTGGTGAACCGTGTGCCAAGTGTTAAACCGACATTACCTACATAGCGTCTGGGTACGGAAACATAGGCAGCAGCGAAAACACCGAGGCCAGAAATTAACCGGTGTGAAATAGTGAAAATCTCTCGAGATTTTAAACTATCGTCATCCTTTCCCGCGGTCACAAAGAGACGATTAAACGGTATTAACTTAGAAAACATTAAATAAGACCGGCTTAATCAAATTGAGGCGTTAACGCGGCTTCGTATTCTGTCTAACTCGAAGCTAGTAGCAGGATTCTGATTTTGATGATGTGTTGAGCCAGGCTTGGTCAGGCGCGAGTTGGTTGGATTCACTTCTTGGTTCAATGGGTTAAGGGTTAAGGTTGAATAATATTTTATAAACCTCAGATACTTAGATTACATCGTAAAATGATGTCTTGAGTTGCACAACGGAAAAATTGAGTTATTATCTCGTACGTTGGTATAAAGGTGGGCTCATTAGCAACTCGGCCCGAGGTAGCCTGTTGAACATACTTTTACGCTTATGTTTATGCATCGGGTTTATCTTCTGACTTTCAAAGCATGTTCGAGAGAGTGACTAGCGTCGGCCGGCGCGTTGGCCGATGAAGTATGAACTCCACATCTTATACTCATTTCGGCGGAAGCTAAGCCTTTCGAACAGGATTTGCGAGTCGGATGTTGTAAACATACGCATGCGTGAAAAGCATGTGCGAAAGGTTAGACGCGTAGCGTTCGGACGAACCTGTATGAAACCCGTCATTAGGGTGTCACAATATATTCTTATAGCCTTCAAAATACCCAGGTGTTTTTTTCCTTATCGGTCTTAAAATGAAGCAGTTCTTTTAAAAACAGCTTTTAAAACTGTCTTGGGTGAAGGGAAGAATTAGCCCCAATACTATATAGGCTTATTACATGTATATTTAATAGGTTGACGGGCTTTCTCTAGACCTACCTAATCATTATGAATTACTAGTGTATTAGATTAGGGAAAAAGTGTTTTACGAAGCCAATTAAGCTTTTATTCCATAAGAAATGTTTGGATGACGGGTGTTATTTACGGAATAAGGCAATACTTAAACACATTTAATCGTTTACAGTCCTTGAGGGAAGTCCTCGAAATGTATGTAACGGTGTCCGCCAGTTGTTATAGTGAAAAGTCAGCCTTGTCACGGTTGTACGTGTGTATGCCTATAACACAAATTTTGAACATGAACACAAACACACCACACCTGCACCAAACCCGAACACACATTTTTATATCACTATATTTAACGAGGACTTCAAAGAAGCGCGTCCGTTCGTAAAGCTAAACTGAATAAATACAATACTTCACTGTACAAATGATGTCTTTAAGTTGGGAAAGGAAAAAGACACTTATGTGAAGCCAGTAGTTGCGGAGCACGTGTCATTTAGACACCAAAGTCATGTCTTGCAAGATGTGTTCAAATGTCACGTCTCTTTGCAAGACACAAGTTCACCAGTATGTCTTTGATGGCAAGGGACACTTTGTTCCCCCGTTTTTTTAAGACGCGTCTTTTGAAAGACATTTATGAGAAATGTTTGGCTGAAAGAAAGGACGTGTTATGTGTCTTGGATTGTGTCTTCATTGTTTTTATTTTCTGTTATTTATATTGTTGAAGGACAGGTTTGCCAAAGACACGGATGAAGGGACAATGGTCTAATGCCCAGACAAGACATAGATTTTAATAATAAACAATTTGGCTTTAGATCAAAACCATTCCACTTAATAGGCAATACTAATTAGTTGACAAATAGTTGCGCTGTTGAAAAACACAATGAAACAAACTGTTGGTTATTTTTTTGGATTCTATCAAAAGCTTTTGATACCAGAAATCATGCGATTTTGCTTCAAAATTAGAGTTATTCCACGGATCAGGGGAAATTGCACTTGAATGGTTCAAAAGTTTTTGAGCAACAGAAAACAGTCTGTAACCAGAATTCATTGTAAATAAGTACTTAAGAATATATCTTGTGGAGTTCCGCAAGGATCGGTATTAGGTCCTCTTCTATTTATTTATAGGTAAATGACATTATTAATATTCTTCCGAACTTGAAAAAAAACTTCCATTACCTTTGCTGATGACACAACGATCTTATATTCCAACAGAGATCTGCTGGGAAAATGGATTTTATCAATGGTGAGCTCAAAGAAAATAACAAATGGTCAAAGCCAATAAGTTGTCAATAAATCCTAGTAAAACAAATTATATGCTAATGGTGTACACGTCAAAAAACAAATGGGTTTAATTTAATAGTAAGACCAAACGTGGTCTCGATGGTCACCAATCGGAACGTGTTGACAATACAAAATCCTAGGTGTCCTGATCGTTTGAAAACCTGGACATGGAAAAACACCATATCGATGCTACATCAAAGTTATTTCTCGAAATATTGCCATCATAATAACAAGTTGAAACATTTTGTACCTGAAATATTGCGATCCTTTATTGCACATTAATCTTACCTTACCTAAATATGGTGTACTGCATGGGGGTTGGGTAAGCATGTAAAACCTACGTAGAAAAAATATTTTAAACTACAGAAACGTGCTTTGAGAATTATATCTAATAACCACTAATAGGGCCACTCTGGACCCTGTTTTGTCAATACAACGTATTAACTTGTTTATAACATTATAATCTTGAATTGGGTATTCATGCTAAGCATCATCTACACTTGTACCAAATTGTTTTGATAATTATTTCTCTAAGAAGGGCTAATGTTCATGATCACAAAAACAAGATATGCCAGAACCATTAATTATAACCTTAAAAAAAATAAAAATTTTGCGATCAAACAAAAAGGTGTTAGAACGTCAGGACCTATTCTTTGGAAATCCTTTACCAAGCAGCATTAAATTATCGAAAAATACATATCCAATTTAAACCATTATAAAAATACAATTAATGAAAAATATAATCATGTTTTTTTTGGAGCTTTGGATGGGTGATCTTTTTGAATTTAAACAGTTGCTAACACGTATGTTTTGCGTGTATTTGTGTGCATGTTTCACACCGTATCCTGGCAACTCGCGGGCGGGGTCTGGGGGGGGGGGGGGGGGTTTGCCTGGTATTGGTGGTGGTGTTGGTAGGGGGGGGGGTTGGTGGGGGTTGTGGTGGGTGTTTACCGTATGTGTGCTGATGGTTGCGGTGGAGTTCTACGGTAATCTTATTTATTTTTCGTTAGGAGGTGTCCGTTTTTTTACAGGCTTTTGGCCTTTTTGTTCACCTCATCCCATGTGTTTAGTATGTTTTATATGTACATAAGTTTGCATTGGAAATAAAGATTGAGAGCAATGGACACCATTTTTTTCCAAGTGTTTCGGGAACCTTTGTTCGACGGGTTCTGTGGTTGTAAGTCCTTGGGAAGTATATACGTCATATCTGCTGAAAGACGTGTCTATGTGTCTTAGATTGTGTCTTCATTGTTGAAGACACGTATTTTGGAAAGAGATGTTAAAACAAAAAGTCCAGAAAGGAATCATTTAGGGTGTTAGGTCCACTATTTCGAAGTCCCCGCACTTGCCCCTAAATTATCCTGGTACGGGCCCCAGACACACCCCCACCACCTCCCCCCGTGCCAACCCCTTTAAATTCGTGCGCGATGCATACACAACAAGTGTCTACACGTCTTAGAGAATAATATTAAAATTTTAGTGATTAAAATTAACAATTTGGGAGTGTTTACCAAAAGAATCTGCAGTGATATTTTAATTTCCCTGTCACAGTCACTGAAGGATGGCGGATAAAAACCGGTAATAATGCAGTGAGAAATTTAAACCTTTTCAGTCAAACGAGCGCAAGAGCTACAAGCTTGATGACAAATGTAAGCATCTTAAGAAAGAGTTTTGCTTTGCTCAAACCAATACGTCCTCGTGAAGTGACTATGATATTCGACTCAATTACTGTTTGCTGAGCTATTGTTTGATTCTTAGATCATTTTCTTCTTCTTTGTCCTTCCTCTGTCATTTTGTTCTAAAAAAAAACTTGAAGTTGAGAGATATTATCTTATTATTATTCTAAGCGATTGTAGGAGGAGCCGGAAATTTGGTTTTGAAACGTATCGTGATCGAGTTTCATTTCATAAAAGTATTTTATACTACCGAATGCTTCATCTTGAAAACGCCATCTCTACGGTATAACGGTAAACTGAATCGAAAAAGAATGCACGGTTATGTTCTGTTTGTAATTTTCGGAAGAAAGGAGTATTATAAACTTGAAGTATTTACAGAGGGGAGGAAAATAACTAACAGCTCTTTGTTTTCTACCGATCTGAAATTGTTTCTTAAAGCCGCATCGTTACCTTTAATTTTCAGACCAATAAGCGTCGACCTTCTTTGAACACATCCCGCATCGACTTGTAGTCGTCGCTATGGACTGGATTTAAACCATTTCTCTAGTGTTTTAGCCATTAATTTTGGACCATGAACTGAGTAATCTGCCACCTTTACGGTTTTAGTATTTTGAGGTTAATGTAATTGACTACCACACGACACCAACGAGATTGGTTAATGTATAAAGTGCAATTGAATTTAGATGTGAAACAATTGCGGTTTGCTATCTACTGAAGATAAAGACGCTATATTCTTATGCTTTATAGGCCTTCCGACATGGCTTACATGTTTTATTCGTGAGTTTTCGGTTTAATGAACCTAAGCATGGCCTCTTTTAACCCAAGCTTAATATAATGTCGAA
>JAMKCH010026866.1:0-18465 GCA_023653785.1 Ophioderma brevispina
ATATTAGAAGCAGAAGAGAATGGGCGGGGATGATTTCAGAGTTAGGCCATCGTGTGGACACAACTTTGAGTGAAGTAAAATAATTGGATTTAATTTTCACCTCCGGAGTTTCGTACCCTTGGAGTTTCGTGACCATCTGAACATGGCTACTCTGTAGGGATTTTCCCTCCACAGTTCATCTTGGCACAGAGCCCATGATTATTAGCCATCGTGACTCTAGTAATTACACCCTTGAGATTTTGAAGCTTTGGTTCAGAGCTAACTACAAAGAGCTAGCTAATAGCTTCAATTCCCTTGGTGCAGTTCAATAACTTTCCTTTAATAGCTGTTTATACCCCATTCAATGTAAGGTGGAACATGACCCCATTCTTTTGCCACTTAAATGCTACTCATTTTGTCAGAGGAGAGGCTCCAAGTTGTGACAAAACATGCTATAGCTACTATACTATATTTACCCCAGGGTTGCATTATGGCCTCAAGTGGTCTTCCCTAGTGTTATCTCAACGTACTTATTAAAGGCCATGTTTCATCTTATAGTGAACACACTATAGGAAGTACACCCCTGGTGGTTGAGTATGATCCCCAGTGTCCATGTTCATTCTTATACCTGTAGTGCTTACTGAACTGGGTCTTTGAAGATGAGCATGTTGTTGGCAATGGGCTCTGACAGTGCCGTTCCAATTATCGTTTTTCCCCCATTCATTAGACAGGGAATCAATATTGGAGCCTCATGTCACAGCGCATCAGTCGGCATATACGGTTCACTCTGTAGCAAGAGAAGGCGGTGCTGACAAATTGCCAGCACCGCCTTCTCACCACCACATCAGAGCAATGTGATTAACACATTCAAATGTTATGAGCGTCAAATCCAATCGGATCAGAAGTGTTTTTGTATACCTGATATTAAAGGCACTATCAGTGATAATTTTTGCCAAGTCAGAAAATTGAAAAAATAATCAAAAATCAGATGTTTGCATGTCTGTAACAAGTATAGACATCCTAACATTATGCTGCATGTGCTAAGACTGAAATCAACCCATATAATGAGGACAAAATCAGATATTTTAGTCATTACTGTCTGTATGGACGCTTACTGCAACACATACATGTAATTTAATGGATATTCATATCTTTGAACACTGCTGTTTTTTCCTTTCTGTCAATTCTTCAGTTGGAAAAAGTAACTTTTGAGAATTCTACAGACTTATCCTTCACTTTTAAGCTATTCCTGCAAATTTCAAATATTTTGACTTTTTCTGATAAGTCACTGATAGTGTCTTTAAAGGCACTATCATTGATAATTTTTGCTAAGTCAGAAAATTGAAAAAATCATCAAAAATCAGATTTTGCATGTCTGTAACAAGTATAGCCATCCTAACATATGCTGCAAGTGCTAAGACTGAAAGCAACCCAATGAGGACAAAATCAGATATTTTAGTCATTACTCTCTGTATGGAAACTGACTGCAACATGTAATTGAATGGGGATTCATATCTTTGAACACTGCTGTTTTCTTCCTTTTTGTCAATTTTTCAGTTGAAAAAAATAACTTATGAGAATTCTGTTGACTTATCCTCCACTTTGAAGCTATTCCTGCAAATTTCAAACATTTTGACTCTTTTGGATGGATCATTGATAGTGTTTTTAAAGCATGGAATAAGAAAATAGGCTATGCCTTTATGATGAAATTAAGAGCTAAGAAACAGACGCCTTATTTTAAAATGGCGACGTCCATGCTGGCACAGTTCTGGAAAAAAAGCTGCCCCTTCCTTTATTGCTTATTCCCTGATATAGTTCCATAATATCGAGTGTTGACAAACAGAAGGACATAACTCAGCACTGAAGAAATATTAAAGAATTTCTTTAATTCTGTTGTAATACTGCTTTTGAGAAATGTGATGTTTAATATTTTCTACTAAGCATATAGATTCATTACTCAAAATATAAACATATCATAAAGCTCATACATGTATGTGGTACTGTAAGCAAACATTATATAAACTTTAGTAAACAAAGAACAATTTTTAATTATGTACAGCAGAATTAAAGAAATTCTTTAATATTTCTTTCAGTGCTGAGTTACGTCTTTCTGTTTTTTAACTTTTTTTCTTCGAAAATGGGATAAGCATCAATAAAGTCATCATTTTAGCCTGTGTTCGAAGTGATCTGAAACTATGACCCAAATATGACCCTCTATAGCCCACCTAATACATTGGCTTTTATAAAGCGCCATTTCATCAAGATCACAGCGCTGTTGCCTATTATTATTACGCTGCCATCAGGAAATCGTCACAATCATTTTGCTTCACCTAGGTCGGCAGCCGGCCAAGCGCACAATCCTATCTGCACTTAGATTGTAATATTCCCCCTAACAGCTACCCGAATATCGCTTGGGTCGACAAAAAAAAAAAAAAAAAAAAGCGACGTCCATGCTGGCACAGTTCTGGAAAAAAAGCTGCCCCTTCCTTTATTGCTTATTCCCTGATATAGTTCCATAATATCGAGTGTTGACAAACAGAAGGACATAACTCAGCACTGAAGAAATATTAAAGAATTTCTTTAATTCTGTTGTTATACTGCTTTTGAGAAATGTGATGTTTAATATTTTCTACTAAGCATATAGATTCAATACTCAAAATATAAACATATCATAAAGCTCATACATGTATATGGTACTGTAAGCAAACATTATATAAACTTTAGTAAACAAAGAACAATTTTTAATTATGTACAGCAGAATTAAAGAAATTCTTTAATATTTCTTTCAGTGCTGAGTTACGTCTTTCTGTTTTTTAACTTTTTTTCTTCGAAAATGGGATAAGCATCAATAAAGTCATCATTTTAGCCTGTGTTCGAAGTGATCTGAAACTATGACCCAAATATGACCCTCTATAGCCCACCTAATACATTGGCTTTTATAAAGCGCCATTTCATCAAGATCACAGCGCTGTTGCCTATTATTATTACGCTGCCATCAGGAAATCGTCACAATCATTTTGCTTCACCTAGGTCGGCAGCCGGCCAAGCGCACAATCCTATCTGCACTTAGATTGTAATATTCCCCCTAACAGCTACCCGAATATCGCTTGGGTCGACAAAAAAAAAAAAAAAAAAAAGCGACGTCCATGCTGGCACAGTTCTGGAAAAAAAGCTGCCCCTTCCTTTATTGCTTATTCCCTGATATAGTTCCATAATATCGAGTGTTGACAAACAGAAGGACATAACTCAGCACTGAAAGAAATATTAAAGAATTTCTTTAATTCTGTTGTTATACTGCTTTTGAGAAATGTGATGTTTAATATTTTCTACTAAGCATATAGATTCAATACTCAAAATATAAACATATCATAAAGCTCATACATGTATATGGTATTTGTAAGCAAACATTATATAAACTTTAGTAAACAAAGAACAATTTTTAATTATGTACAGCAGAATTAAAGAAATTCTTTAATATTTCTTTCAGTGCTGAGTTACGTCTTTCTGTTTGTCAACCCTCGATGTGGAATTCAGCATAGGGTAGCTATTTGATAGTAACAGTATATGAGTATTCACAATAGCTGCCTTATGTTTTGTTCTGTATGGGCTATATCAGGATGTTTTTACTAGTTGTAAAACATTGCATTGCCATAAAAAATGCATATGCATACTAAAACAGCGGGACTGTTTGATGTAAAGTAAAATTTATGATGCATTGTTAATGCGGTAATTTGCCATGAGATATTTTATTCCAGTTTGCCAGTGGTACTTTATCGTTTTTTTTGTCAGTGGCAATCATGCATACATTTGGTGTTGATATTTAAAGTTTTTCTTGTTATTTTCTGATTTGTGAAGTGTGGAATGCAAATGTGCAGTAATGTCCAGGTTTTGATTTATTGGACAATGTCCTGAATAACCCAAGAAAGCCTCTACAGGAAGCTTGTTTCCATTGGGGTCCATTGACTGGGACAAAATGGCAAACCACCCTGTCTTTTTGAATCTGACTTTGATATGCAGGTGCAAGCTAGCGCAGGTGATTGATCATCAATTTCACTGGGGATGGTATAGCGAGTTGTCCATGGCGAGTTTGGCTTGGCAAGTTGAAGGGCGGTTTATAAATAGCTTTGTTCACCAACTATGTTAGCTACAAGGCAATGTTAGCCCACACTACAACTTGCTCCCAACTCGCCCTTCACTCCATTTTACAATCCCAATTTATCTGCACATTGTACCATGATTCTGTCCAATTCTTCAACCACTTAATTTATCCAAGACTTCCAAACAGCCCGATGTGGACTAGCTACATGTGTTGTTTCTGATGGTTTGGAGGGTGAGTTGGTGTAGCGGTCGAGTCGCTCACCTTTCACCATGCGGCCCGGGTCGATTCCCGGTTGAGCAGTGTCATATGTGAATTTGGTTGCCGTCCATTCTCATCCTCGCAGGTTTTCTACGATCACTTCTGTTTCCTTCTGGGGGGGGCCATCTAAAATCGGACTTCTTTCCCTAAATCTTTCACCCGCTGTTCTGGGAGGGCCCCCCCGGTTCCCCCCCTCCTTGAATTAGTGCATATAGCAATATTGGGTCTGCCTCAAATTGCCGAATGTTATAAATAAATAAATCCCGTGTAGGCTGTGAAACCAACTGGTAATTCATCTCAAACTTTTCAACTGCTGTCAGTTTTGCTCAACTTGAAAAAAGACTAAGGGGTGGCCCGATGACACAATTGGTTAAGAACCGGTTGAATAAACCCCGGAATTTAGTACATTTCTTTCTGTAAGATATTCCTTACAATAACATTTGCCATTTGTGTATGTCTCAGGTTCAGCATGAATCATCATCTGAATTGTAATATAACATATCAAATTACTGTTTGTCATTTTTCTGGAAAAGGGTGGTGGTACTTTCTCCCAATTGAAATGCTTCCATAAAGTCATAGAAACATGAACTTTCAGTGTTGTCAAGCTGTGGTAAGATTGGACTTCCAAAGGATAATCCAACCCCATCTATAAATGCTGTGCACTCGCCTATGACGGCCTGTACCATACTTATCCCTTTCAACCCTGGTAAATGTGATAAAGGGTGTCAACACACCGCTCAGTGGCTTCCCAATGACTGCAGTCATTTTGGAAGCTATCTTCAAGAACACTGACTGCATGTGACTAATAAAATATAATAATAGAATACAAGCGCCTTTTAACTAAGTAGGCAAGGCGCTAAAGAGAAATAGGAAGGGGAAAACTACAGTTTTAGGATACAGATGAGACCTTCAACTGACTTTGACAGCTGAAATGTGATCAAGACCACGGATGTTAACAGGCAGTTCGTTCCACCAATAAGGACCTGCAACGGACAGGGCACGATCACCATGCCGTTTATGGATGCGAGGCACTTAAATTTTATGGTTGAGCTGGAGCGAAGTGCCTAAGTGGTCTTGTATAACTGAAAATAAGAAGCAAGATACTGAGGGGAATTCAGATATGAAAAGCGTTTTAAAGTGTGAGGAGAAGTTGTATTCAACAATCTGGGCAATAGGCAACCAATGAAGGGAAGGAGAATGGAGAGGCATTACTGCGCGCGTAGTAGGTTGTCTCAAAATCAGACGCGCACATCTGTTTTGAAGGATCTGAAGGCGATTAAGCTGTTTCTTATCAATACCATACATGAGTGAATTACAATAATCTAATCTAGACAATATAGATGCGAACAAGTTTGACATGGTCTATATCAAGGTGGTTACGAATCGAATACGAGTGAGATTGTGCAACATCCAGTGGATGGAGCGTGACAAAACAGCGATTGTGTGTGATTGCACATAGTCATGGAACTATCAAATGTAACACCAAGGTTACGTGCAGCGGTAAGTTAGATATTTCTTGGCCCCCAAGTAAAAGAGCGTATGATGTTTCAGGGACTCAAAATGATGCCTAGAACAAGCAATAAAGAACTCAGTTTTTGAATGATCAATTTTAACTATGCTCAAAATCCATGACTGAAGGTCATCCACACACTTTGCCAATCTGTACAGTGCACAAACTGCGTCACCGTCAACATTTGGATCAAATCTTACGTAAATCTGGGACATCGTCAGCCAAAACATGATAATTAAGGTTGTGATGTTCAATTGATGTAGAACCAATGATACGAGTATAGTAAGTGAGAGCCTGGGGGGGTCCTATTTCGGAGCCCTGAGGAACACCATATAGGAGTTGTTTGATGTCAGAGATACTTCCATTCACATTAACCCTACAAGATCTATTGGAAAGGTTAAGATTTGAACCAAGCATTGACATTGCCACGGCATGGCATATCTGGGGCATATCTGGACTCATTGGAATGCAGTGCTTCTGAATGAGATTGACTATGGGAAACATCTTGCTATAGCCCCTTAATGCATGAGGCATTTGGGCCCACTAAACATTGAAAAAAGGAGCATTTATATCATTATTAAATGACAAAGACAATGGATAACATTCTAATGCGAAAAAACAACTAAAATATACATAAAGTATACCTAATATTAAGAAAACTAAAGAGAATAAGTTAGAAATTTCAAACATATTGTAATTAAGAGGTATGGTGTATGTATTTTCCATGAGTCGGTGACATCAACAAAGGGACATGAAGATATTTCCGCGTTGTAGTGTAGAGTGTATAGTACTGCTTTTTAAAAAGTTGCAAGCTTGTGCGAATCTCGCACTGACGTCAATTGACTTCAAGGAAATGGAAAATAGATGCACTATAGGAATATACCCAGTGGGCCTAGATCATTAATGTGGTATACCCGAATTGTCAGCTCTGAGAGATTGTATGTATGTACCAAAGTGACAATTGGTGAAGTCTTTCTTTTCCTGGATTCAGATGCCTCTACCCACCGAATCTGTAAAAAAAAACTGCCTGACACCCACCCAACCCCACCATACCTGTGGGTATGTGTCTGCCTGCCTGTGGGTGTGTGTCAGCCTGGGGGTGTGTATCTGTTGTGCCATCTGTGTAAAATACCATTAACCCTTCTGTTTTCCTCGAAGATGTATTGAGTCCATCCAATAATGCATCAGTTTTTGGGAAATTTAACTTCATTCAAGGTGCAACGAGAGATTTCACATATCAGGTGTCCCTAAAAAATTGCAAGTTCTGATTTTTGCCCTGATGTAAAGCTTTCATCAAAAATATAGCCATCTGAAAGGATTAAGCTGAGAAATATTTTCTTGGTACAAAAATTGTGCAATATCTAATTTCGTATAGGAGCAAATACAAAATTCGGCCTATGTTTTACATTGAAATATAAGTAATTGAAAATCACCTTTTTTCCCATCTTTTAAGACATTTCTGTAGCATAATACAAGGTAAGAAATCTATTGAGTGTCTAATCTATTTGAAATTATTATTATGACACAATATTTGGGTGCCTCAAAATCTCTCGTTGCACCTTTAAGGTCAAGTGACCTCACAAAACTCCTATTCTAAACACATAAAAACCTTGACATTTATAATAGAGGTGGGCTATAGAAGGTCATTGTTTCAGATCACTTCGAACACAGGCTCATTGATGACTTTGATGACATTTGATCACCCTGATCCCACTTTTGAAGAAAAAATTGAAAAAAGTGCGAAAACCAGGGTGCCCCATCGAAAAATCTAAAATGGCCGCCAAATTGTCAAAAATTCGATTTTTGACCATAACTCAATTATTTTTGTTCAATTTGCTTAATTTTGGTGGCAATACCCATGTTTTGGGGTATTAGGAATCATGCTATGCAAATTTCATCCCACCATAGCCTTTCGTTTTCTTGAAAATGTCATTTTTGCTTAAAATTGACCTCTGAGGGCGCTTTCCCATAAAATGCACGTCCAATTGATATGGTGATTTTAACATTCAAAAAGTTTAAGAGAGTTTTATTATGAACACATGCTGAAAATTTGACTTGTGTGGTGTTGCGGTTTTCCAACTGTAGGCTTTTCAATGTCATAAAAATGTCCCCCATTGAAACCCACACGTAAGAAAGTTTGTTGACCCCTGTACATTCAATGGGAGTGTTTTCGTGAAATTAAGAAAGTTGTTGACCCCTTACATTCCAATGGGAGTGTTTCATCAAATTTTACAATAAATGCACTGGGAAAATGTAAGTGTTACACAGCTTAATCTCAATATAAAATATAGTGCACAAAATGCTGTGATGGCCCCCAGTGAAAATTTAATAACTTTTCATACGATAGGTACTTTTTGGAAGCGCCCTCGCCGTCAATGTTGGCAGGCCAAAACGCCATATCGAGGAAAACGAAGTCTGCTGAAGATAACAAATTGCATAGAATGATTCCTTGCAGGCCCAAACATGGGTATTGCCACAAAATTAAGGTGATTAAACAAAAAGCTTATAAGTTATGTCAAAAAATATGATTTTTGGCCAATTTGGCGGCCATTTTGGATTTTTCGTCGGGGCGGGCACCGGGTTTTCGCACTTTTTTCATTTTTTTCTTCGAAAGTGGGATCAGGGGGTGATTAAAGTCATCAAAGGCGCCTGTGTTCGATAAGTAGTGATCGAAACAATGACCTTCTATAGCCCACCTTTATTATAAATGTCAAGGTTTTTTGTGTTTAGAATAGGAGTTTTGTGAGGTCACTTGAATAAGATGAAGTTGAAATTTCCCCAAAAACTGATGCATGGGGATGGACTCAATACACGCTTCGACTGAAAACCTGGTTTCGCACTTTTTAACTTTTTTTCTTCGAAAAATGGGATAAGCATCAATAAAGTCATAATTTTAGCCGTGGTCGAAGTTAGTGATCATGAAAACTATGACCAAATATGACCCTCTATAGCCCCACCTAACACTGGTTTTATAAAGCGCCATTCATCAAGATCACAGCGCTGTTGCCTATTTTATTACGGCTGCCATCAGGAAATCGTCACAATCATTTCGCTTCAACCTAGGTCTCAGCCCGCCAAGCGCACAATCCTATCTGCACTTAGATTGTAATATTCCCCTAACAGCTACCCGAATATCGGCTTGGGTCGCCGAAGCAAAGCAATCGAGGTAAAGTGCTTTATCCAAGTGCACAACACATTTGCCGCAGCGGGGCTCGAACCGGCAAACTTCAGATCATGACGAAAGTCATGAGTCGGCCGTCCATATTCCACTGACCACCTCTATTTATTACATAATTTTAGGCCACAAGATGCTAGTACTAAGGGATATTTTGCATGATCATGAAGTCTTGTGGTTCTTAAACTTCTTGAAACGTTCTCAATGCAAGGGGTCAGGGGTTATTTGGGGTCAGCGGGAACATCTGAGTTCTGCTTGTTGACACTCATTCTATGGTCATTAAAATGCATAATTTTGACATTTCTTGGGAAAAAGAAAAGTTGGCTTCATTTGCTTCCCCAAGGGTACATAATCATCCATGGACTGATTGTAATGAGGCAAACCACAAAGCACACGTGACCATTTGACACTTAAATTACTCGCTTGGTATTTTTTCACTGTTGGTCTGATGAAGGATTTAAAAAACTAGGTTAATGCACAAGACTCTTGGTAACCATGGATATGTAATCTTATCAAAATGTGCTCTTTTTTTATCAGGCGTACACAATCAAATTAGGTTGTGGAATCATTATCTAATTCGCACCAGGACGTCGCACTGATAGTATGCTTGGTGAATTCGACTGAAGTGTGGCGAGCATGGGGATAAGGTTTGCCAAGTGTGTATTGACTGTGCAAGGGGGCTAATTAAGCACCGGCCACTTTTTAATCAGTTGGCCCAGATGGTTGAATAAAATTAATATGTTGCCTTTCAATCTGGTTTAGATCTTGTATAGGTTATAACAAAGTCAGTGGTTTTTGAGGAGGCTGCCAATCTTAACCCTTTCAACCCTGTTAGATTCGGTGTATAGGTTATAACACATACTTCATGAGTGGACTTTTGAGTGGCTTCCATCTTAATCCTTTCAATCTTGGTAGAATCTGTATATAGGTTATAACAGAAGTCAGTGGATTTTGAGCGGCTGCTATCGTAAACCATTTCAACCGGTTTAGATGGCTTTGAGAAGGCATTCCATCTTAACCCTTTCAACCCTAGATTCTGTATATAGGTTATAACAACATAAGTAGTGGCTTTTGAGATGGCTTTGCAATCTTAACCCTTTTTCAACCCTGGTAGATTTCTGTTAGGTTAAAACAATAAGTAGTGGCTGTTGAGATGGCTTCCATCTTAACCTTTTAAACCCTGGAGATTCTGTACAGGTTATAACACAAAAGTAGGGGCTTTTGAGATGGATTCCATCTTACCCTTTCAACCTGGTAGAATCTGTTAGGTTATAACACATTAAGTCAGTGGCTTTTGACGAGGGGCTTCCATTCTTAACCCTTCAACCAGTGGTAGATCTCTGTAAGGTAATAACACATCAAGTAGTGGCTTTTGAGTATGGCTTCCATCTTAACCTTTCAACCCTGGTAGATTCGGTATAGGTAATTAATCAAATAAGTCAGGGCTGTTGAGATGGCCTTCCTGTTTATCTTAACCCTTCACCCTGCGTAAATTCTGGATAGGTTCTAACCCATAGTCAGTGGCTTTTGAGATGGCTTTCCATCCTTAACCCTTTCAACCCTGGTTAGATTCTGTATAGGTAATAACACAAGCAGTGGCTTTTGAGATGGCTTCAATACTTAACCCCCTTTAACCCTGGTAGATTATTCAAAGGTTATAAAACAAATTGTCAGGTGGGCTTTTTGAGATGGATTCCATATAACCCTTTTAACCCTGGTAGATTCTGTATAGGTATAACACATAAGTCAGTGGCTTTTGAGATGGCTCCATCTTAACCCTTTCAACCCTGGGGAGATTCTGTCTAGTCATAAAACACATAAGTCAGTGGCTTTTGAGATGGTTCATATTTACCCGTCAACCCTCGGTACTAGATTCTGTATAGGTTGAAAAACACAAGTGGTTTTTGAAGAGACTACCATCTTAACCCTTTCAAACCTGGTAGATTCTGATAGGTATACACATACGTCTGAGTGGCTTGAGATGGCTTCCATCTTAACCCCTTCAACCCTGGCCTGGTAGATTCTGTATAGTTATAACACATACAGTGGCTTTTGGCTGCCATCGTAACCCTTTGAACCCTGGGGAGTTCTTGTATATTATAACATGTATTCAGTGGGTTTTGCGATGGCTCCGAGCCTCTCCGTTTAAACCCTTTCTAACTTGGTAAATTCTATAGTATAACATTAGTGGTTTAGGAAGTGGCTCCTGGTTGACCGATGGGTAGTGCAGCGCCTCCATTTCTCTATCTTCTCTGGACGGAGATTTGGGATGTTAGTATTTTAATCCCAAGTCTCACTTATGGTCTGTAACACAATAAAAGCTTGATTGGTTGAATTGCCCCAAATGAGTGAGAATAAAAAATATATACTGTTGTAATATGATGTTTATTAGCATATTAAAAAAAAAATAATTTCATTAAAATTGTTAAAGCCATGCATTCATACAGGACAGATGTGTAATAAAATATAGCTTTATGTGTTAGGGCCTTACTTTGCACTGTTTTTGATGTTGTACA
Source organism: Ophioderma brevispina (assembly GCA_023653785.1). Lineage (NCBI taxonomy): Eukaryota > Metazoa > Echinodermata > Ophiuroidea > Amphilepidida > Ophiodermatidae > Ophioderma > Ophioderma brevispina. The sequence continues at coordinate 11,538 of JAMKCH010026866.1, forward strand.
TTGTGTAGTTGTTGTTGTGAAAGGTTAACATTTTCCCTGTAATATCTTGGCATACTTAAATGGATTGTAAAACCAAACTTGATGAGAATAGGGTTTGTTGCTTGTTGGAATGTGGGATCCCCTCATTGTTGATGATGGTCAAAGGACACATTACAAGGTCAAATTTTCATGTGAGGTTCAAGTTGTAAAAAATGTGAAATTGACCAGAATGAAAGTTGAAAGTTCAATTGGAACAAAAAACTTGTTATGAAATTAATGCAAAACCTCATTGGTTTATGAGGTCAAAGGTTCACACCTGTCATATGAGGCCTATCATGTGTTCATGCCGACCTTCCCGATTCAAAAATTCTCTATCATGAGGGCACTAAATAAAATTGAGATGATGTTCCAAATCAAACATTTAGGTTTAACAGTGTAATTATTTGGAAAACTTATATTATGTTAGGCCTACCACATTATGAAAACGGAAATTGTTTATTTTTAATTTATTTAGGTTTTTTTTTAAGAAAATGTTAGTGACATCATTACTTGATTCACCTTGAACCCTGTAATATGTAATGCTTCCAATATCTGTACGCCTTCTGGTATTTACATTAGCATGTTCAAGTTGATAAAAAAACCATAGTTGAGAGTGTGGAAAATGGAAGAGTGTGAACTATCAAGGCGTAAAGGAAGTGAAGGATAAAAATATGCATGTAATTACACCTAATTGGCAGTAGCTGTGTCTGGTATGGTGAATTTGCAAGTGCTGGAATCACACCACTAAATAACTCCCCACAGACTTGTGTACAAAATGACCTCTCACCAAAGTCAATTTCTCAGCTATAAAGCGACTGGTTATTTAAAAACTAGATTTTTGGGAAGATTACCTCTTTAACAAAAATGAAAAAGTCATATGATGAAGGCTGATTTTTCAAGCAACAGAGCATTGAAGATTTGCATGTTTTCAAAATGTCCATGCCTAGTTTGAAATGTTACTAGCTATTAAAATTACAGTTTCCCCAAACCTTCAGATATTTTACAAAAATGGCACAGACAAAATCTTACCACCCAAGTGGTTTGTTGTTACTAGTCCACACATTATGATTAATTTCAAATTTCATTTAAAGACACAACTTATCAACATTTTGTGACTCCTCATTTAGGCAAAGGGCCATATTTCGGACACCTACACTGTCTCGGCAATGATGTTGTCTGCTACACCTAGTTTATTTAGTAATGTGATTCCTGCTGGACTTGGCCTGTAACACTGAGTTGGGTTGTCATCATAGAGCGTGTATTGAGTTGATCCCACAATGCGAGTGTTTTGGGAATGTATGCCTCAATAAGGTCATGTTATCCCACAAAAATCTTATTCATAATACATAAAAACCTTGATTTTCACATCCTCCAATTAAGTGAAGGGACAGACAATACAAGTATAATTTCAAAGGAAGAAGTAAAAAATGGGGGGAAAAGAAAATAAAGAAAATGTGAGCAAGCATTGTTTCTTGTGGGAAGCCATTTTTGTGCATCTGGGGTTTTAGGCCAGTGCCATCATTGTCACCAATGTCGACATGGTAATCATCATCATTATACCATCAGTTATGTGCTTATTTGAAATTTTGGCTCGAAATCATGCTCCAGGAACATATTCAACTTGTCTCATAGCGGCTCTATTCATGATTGTGTGTGCTTTATTCTGTTAATGTATAAGTATTACAAAAGAAAAACTTTCTGCTACCTTGGATTGTGTGGTGTGCGTCTCCAAGGTTGTGGGTTTGATTCCCTCTCCAGGCATAAATTAAATTTACTTTATTTCTGTGTTAGAGATTGCAAATGCAATAAAAAAACATCAAAGTTGACAATTGAAGTACAAAGTAGTGAATAGCTGCCTTATGAAATAAACTGGTTCTGGTCTTGGAGCATGATTTTAGGCCAGAATCTCACATGGGCAGGTGGAATGCCCAAAACATTCTAGCCTTTAGAGGCCTCCATTGATAAACTGTTGAATCTAAACTGGTTCTAAATCAATATTGCTGATAATGACTTCCATGTGGTAGAATGGTTTCCTTCCTCATAGGTCAGGCTATACGGCTAATCATGTTGCATCATCTTTGACTCAGAGACTCAGTGATTTGCTTTTTTTTTGGGGGGGGGGCACTCACACTTAGTAGGTTGTGTAGGGATGTGTGGCACTAAGTATGAGATGAGGCTTGAAAACTGATTTTTTTTTTCAGAAGTATGGTATTTGGAACTATATTTTCATGTGATCTGTTGGGGCAAATTTTGGTTGAGGAGCTAAAAACATTAAATGTTCCTAAATTTTGGCTACTAAGATGAAATTTATGGAATTTGGTGCTAAAAATGGGGTCTTAACCCCCTGGGCACTGCCACCTATGATACAATTTGTCTATAGACACAACATGAGAAAGCTCTCTGAGTAACCAATTAAAAATTGCTCTGTGTAAACCATACCAAAATTCTTACAATCTCCGATTTGCCTCTGCTTTGCCCATGCAACCAATCAAAATTGTCCAATTTCTTCAATCTGAAGCCAAACTTTAAAAAAAATTTCTAAAAAGGTACACATTTTGAGGTGAAAGATGATTTTTGTTTTTTGGCCCAGAATTTGTTTCTCTGGTATAGCTATTGAGTCTTTTTTGGCAAAAAATTACGTATGGGTTCTTATTTCTGACTCTCTGAGGCACTCCATAATCAAATTAAACTTGAGACCCCCTCCCGGACGGGTCAAAAATACTTTATTGGGGCTAAACGGGGTGCTATTTGAGCAAATTCTGCCAAACAGTAGCCCTCGGATGCATTTTCCAGAGCCAAATTTCGCACTGGGGCTTATTTCGTGAAAACTGCGGGCTAATCGCCCTTAGCCCTCGTTTATTTTGTGCCCTGGCCCCCGGAATAAAAATCAAATTAAAAAGTGGTACATCTTGTAAAACAAATCACAAAAGTGCATGGCCTACCCAGAAATGCAATTTATTGTATTCCCCATTTCATATGGGAGGTGGTTCTTTCCCAAGTGTTAAGTGATCAACCATATTAGACAATGATAGACAGACATTGAGCATAAACAAAAAAAAAACCCATTTGTTTTTTTTTTAAAAAACATACAATACTGTTTTCAAATCTGGTTAAATGAAGACAAGACAAATGTTGCAGATATTGTATTCCCTCACTAAATCAACAATATTAAATTTCTGTATTTGCTTAAAAACAGACTTAAGATCATAGAAATTCCTTTGTCGCATATCCAGTTTGATATATTTATGTCCATCACTAACTCATTAATTCCTAGTAATGTTTTTGCAGCAATTGTGTCCCCTCTTGGGAAAGTTGGTCTTTGTTGATTTTTGGATTTTCTGTAATTAGGTGTAACGTCATGATTACAATAGGTCCATTAATTATTTCCCTTATTCAGAAGCCTGTCAGTAGGGAGTGGTTTGAACCTATCCCATAAGGCATTGCAATCTTCATTCGCTGCAGTCTTAGCGATACTATTCACATTCCGGCACTAGGGATTTAAAATAAACCAAGAATTCTAAGAACCAAAAGACCTTTTTAGATCATGTCAAAAACAGTACTTTTACTCTTTGATATTAAAACCTCAAACGTCACAGACCGGTCAGAAGAGGGTGCATGCCGTTGGAATCGACTCCAGCGTGTGTTTAATGCCATTTCTATCATCTCTGAATAAAATCACTTCGTAATTATTTTATTATAAAAAACGTTCTGTTTAACCATAGGCGCGCTGATTGTGTTTAATCATTTCCTGTGATGGCTATGTTTATTTTTTTTTTTTTTTTTTTTTTTTGAAATGTAAAAAGCTAAATACAACATTCAAAAATATCAAATTGAAAATCTTGAGGGCACACTATTTTCAATTGCTATCTCTTTAAGAGAAAGGTAGGTTTTAAATATGGCGGATGTTACTCATTAAAACAGACTGAATAAGTGACATAACATTGTATCAAAGCCTGGAACAATGTAAAACATAATGACAATGACTTTGCTAGAGTGCGTCAAAAGCCACACTAGTGAGCAAATTCATATCCCATATTGCAATACTCCAAATTGGAGATACAGTGCCAATATTTTAAGAGGGATAGACTTGGAAGGTTGGGAAATCTGAACTTTAGAGTCTCTGAAGAAGTTAATTTTTTTTTTTGTGGCCGCCAGCTATAGCTGGCAGGACCACTTAGCAATCCGTTGTTGTGCGTGTGTAATGTAATGTGGTATGTGTGTTTGTGTGGATGTGTGTTCAAAAATTGTTAAGTTTTGTTAAATTGACCTCAATTGAAAAGTTTAACTTCAATGGAACCAAACTTCTGTCCATGTGGTGCACCATGGGATCCCTGATATTTTGATGAGGTTCCAAGGTCCGATGTTGAAAGGTCAAAGGTCATGTGAGGTTCAAGTTGAAAAATGGGCTAAAAATGTAAAATTGATCTAAATTGAAACAGTGAAGTCAATTGGAACCAACTTTTCATAGTGCACCATGCGATCCCATGTTGATGAGAGCAAAGGTCACGTGCCAGGTCAAAGTTCATGGCGGCCCACAGCTTCTATTCTTTGAATATATTGAGCACGCAGCAGAAACCCGCGAATTCTAGTTTTTAAATTCTTTCCAAATAGCAAGAGAGTTAATTAAACTTTTTTTCTGTGTTAGGGGAATGCATAACACAGGGTCACATGGTGTGTAGTTTCTGAATCGCAATGCATCATGGGAAAGTAATTTCTCTTCTGTGAGAAGGAAATTGCAATCTCACGCTGTCATTTCTTATTTCCTTTAAGACTTAAATTGGCCTGTGGTGGGGATGGGCATGTGTGTAGCAGCCATGTGTAGTACTGAGTGTGTGGAAAACAATTTGATGGGCAAAAAAAAAAAAAAAAGATGTGCAAAAATACATTTTTTTTTTTCTCAAAGTTTTTTCCCCCCAAAAAAGTTTGAGACCTTTTCAAATAAAAGGTTGTTGCGGTCTTCTGAGACAAAACTTTCTTTCTTGGTCCTTATTCACGTATAGTGAATGGGATTTTATGATCTGATGAGTGAGTGAGTGGTGGAGTGAGAGAGTTAGCGACTATATACATTCCAAGAACAATCACACAGAATTTTTTAGAGCAATAGTCTCAGAAGGTTTTTTTCATTTGTCCTTTGAATTTTCCATTGTCCTATTCGTTCACAACAATAGGCAATATGTTCCACTCCTCGTTTTGCGATTTCTGTAATTTTTAAAATTTTTGCTTTTTTTTAAATTCGCTCTTTTCAGCTATCCTACGTAGACCTACACCAAAATTAAACATTTCGCGCGCTTTTAATTACTTTCGCGCTAGCTCATAAGATGCGCGAAAAGCGCGAAAATTATGTAGCGCGAAAATTTCCACTTTTACAGTAATTTGGATCTTTGACATTATTGTATCAAACATTTGGACCATGAATGAAAGTTGGTATAGCGCTTTGAAAAGGCTACCTTGTTAAAGACCTATCCGTAGTCCTAGAATCTTAGGCTGAATCAGATAAATTAGTATCCTAAGAGCTGGTCTTCATTGAAATAACTTTTGCTGTTCTTTCATTCACTGTGATAAGATACTTTAGTGTTATGAGTCTACAATTTGGAAACAAAATAGTTTGGAACATTCTGCATCCTTGTATATTTTATTAATCTTTTCCTGGAGATGACCAGCGCTGACATATATTTGTAAAAAAACATGCGCTTGGCCGGATCGAACCAGTGACCTTCCTATTACAGCACAACGCTCTTGCCACTGAGCTATCAAGCCAGGGTGGTAGAGGAGGGATATATATTATCTATAGCTGTTCGCTCCGAAAAGTGTCCTTCACTTCCTAGCGAGATAGCATCAGAACTGTATATTTACATACGATTTATATATGTTTTTTTAAATTTAACTACTTATGTATAATTTTATGAAGCCTCCCTGGATTGGTCCAGCGCACATTAGTGTTGAAAAAATCTGGTCTGTACCATTTGCCTACATAGCCCACCTGGGCTAGAGTTAGAACCGACAAGCCCCAGTTATCACCAACTAGAAAGCCCTTGCCTTCCCCTTTAGCTTATCCTTCCCACCATTCATACCTCATGAGTAGGCGCCAATCCTGTGTCCAATCCATTTCACTCTGGTGTAAAGATGCTAACGTCAATGCAGGTCATTGATAATCTCACAATGACCTGGCGTATTTAATAATATGCTTTATATGACCCCGCGTATGACGTTCCCACTATCGCACACGTCAAATACGTGCGCGCTGCCCATATATGAACATCACGAGAGCGTTGTAGTTCGTGTTTGTTAAACAATCAAGAGTGTTCGCTGACTTTTCGATTGCATATGGGATATGAGGCCAACGAGATGACCGCGAAATTCCGGAACCACCTGGACATTTTCAAATCGAATATTTTTGATTTAAATTCTTTCTTAATCTCGACAGTTTTGAATGAAGTTAATAACTTCCGCTAGCTATCTGTTTCGGCTCAATTGTTTTAAATCGTAGGGATTTGGTTTGGTTTGCCTCGGAACGAATCCTCCGATTTCAAACAATGACCGTCAAACTGCTAGCGCACAGTATTAAGTGTTTATGACTGAGAGGACCAGGCAGTGGCTGGTCACCTGAAGGTTGGCCAAAATTGTTCATTTTTGCTGGTGGGACATAAGTTGATGAAGATACATGCACACCAATTTTTACACATCTGACCCCCTTAGTTTTTGCCTTTATAGCCCCCCTCTATTTTGACCTTAATAATGCCGCCAAATTGACCCCAGAATATGGCTGAATATTCTTCATTGTTTAGCACTGCCATTTTGGTGTCTGTACAGTACATTTTTCAATATGAATTTTACATCATTCCACCAAATGAGCTTTACTGTCTTATACCAGAATTACATTCCAACCACCCTCTCAGATTTGGCTAGGGGG
>JAMKCH010026867.1:0-22052 GCA_023653785.1 Ophioderma brevispina
ACCCTTATAATCGTTTTTTTTTCGGAATAATGACCCTTCGTAATTATGACCCTTATGTCAATTTCGGAATAGGCCCCTTCGGAATAAGGACCCTTCGTAATAAGTCGGAGACCCCCTGTGCTTGGTCTTTGTAGTTATTAAGCACTATCAGTGATTTGCCTAAATCCATAAATCGAAAAAAATCATCAAAATTCAGATTTTTGCAGTCAGTAAACAAGTACCCCCCGGTACCCTAACATTCCTGCCAATGCATAATGCCAGAATCAACCTAATACGCAACAAATCGGATTTTTTTTCATTACTGTCCCGTACGGACACTTACGGCAACACGTAATTCAATGGAGAGTCATATCTTTGAAGACTGCGTTTTGTATCCTTTTCTGGCAATTCTTCAGTTGGTAAAAAATAAACTTATGAGACATTCTACAGACATTATCCTCCCATTTTAAGCAGTTCTGCAAATTTCAATTATTTTGTCTCGTCAGGTGAATCAACTTATAGTGTCTTTAACGAATCATTGCGCTTAACCGCAAATGACCTCTAGTGGCCCTTTGACCCCAAAATAAAATCCCTTACAATGCATCCTTTTCATGCAATTGATTGTGTTTAAATAATGTTGGGTTTTTGACCAGGAAGTGACCCTTACCGACTTTGACCCCAAAAAACTGTGGAAACCCGAAGACCATGTTGGGGCTGGTTGGTAGCAATGCATGGGCCCAACGACGCGTCGCCGACTTACTTCTGCTATGTAATTTGTAAGGACCGCGATTTTAAAAATATATTTCCATGTTTGGCTACTTTCAGACCTGGAATGACTCCTAATGACCTTTGACTCCTTATTATCCCTGAACTCCCTATTGAGGCCAGGGGTCAGCTTGTCTCTGACAATTTGGGTTGAAATTCGGTTAGTCCTGTAAAAGAAGATATTTTTCTGGCAATTAAATTACTCTCATTTCTGTTAATTTTGTGCAGATAAGGCTCTGTAAGTCTCAACCTCTGGTATAGTGATAATTTCAGATACATCAGAATGGAAGTCGATAATTGCAACTGTAAACAGGAGCCAGGCATTATAACACATAACCACATCAACTTATTACAACCAAATAAAATCAAATTTTTCCTAAAATAGCCATAAGTCTGACGCCTTTCCAAATCACGTTATCTTCCTGATTGCCCACTGAAGTGGTCGTGTCGTAATTGGAAAGCGCCGCCCATTTAACATCCTGGGCACGCAACCATCCTTGCACGCACGACGCTGCAACAACGCCGAATTGCTGATTGTATGATGATGTTAGTCCACCACAAGAAGCCTATTACTTTTCTGTTAAAACATAACACATTGGTGGGCTATAAGATCTATGAGCTTGTCCCTCGGTGTTATTTACAAAATGGTTCCCATTCAAAGTTTAATATTCATGTAGGACTACATACAAATTTTATGAATTGCCTGTTACATCGCCTCTATTGCACCTATCTGCGGTAAAGCGCTATGCAACTATATTTAAAACCGTATTTACCACCCGTGTAATTAGGAATCGTTGGTCACCCAGAACGCCTTGTTCTCCTTCTATCACAATTACCGTAAAAAGCGCAAAATTTACTTTCAGCTGATGTGGAAGCAAAATATCATCAAAATCAGATTTTTTGCATGTCAGTAACATGTACCACCGGTACCCTAACTTCCTGCCAATGATAATCCAGAAGCACACTAACGCACAGAATCGGATATTGTTTCGAATTACTGTCCGTACGGACACTTTACTGCAACACTTAATTAAATGAGGAGAGTCTATATCTTGAAGACTGGCCTTTGACTCCTTTCTCTGGCAATTCTTCAGTTGGTAAAAATAAAACTGATGAAATTCACAGACTATCCTTCAATTTTCAAGCTATTTCTGTTTCTGCAAATTGCATTATTTTGTCTCGTTCGGTGAATCACTTATCGTGTCTTTAACGAAATCATTGCCGATTAAAACCGCAAATGCCCCTCTAAGGTGGCCCTTTGAACCCTCAAATAAAATACTACATCATCAGTTAATGCAATTGAATTGGTTTTAAATAATGTTTGGGATTTTGGCACCTGAAGGGACCATAAAACCACCGACCTTTGACATTCACCCCAAAACTGTTGACAACCCGAAGACCAGGGTGGGGCTGGTGGTAGCAATCATGTTCCCAACTAACGCGTCGCGACTTTACTCTGCTATGTAATTTGTAAGGACAAGCGATTTAAAAATTAATTTCACAATATTGGGCTTTTCAGCAGACCGGAAATGAGCGCCTAATGACCTTTGACCCTCCTTATCCCTGAACTCCCTATATGAGGCATGGATCAGCGGTTCCCTACAAATTTGGGTTGAATTCGTCTTAGGTCCTGTAAAAGAAGATATTTTTCTATCTGGCATAAAATTACTCTCATTTCTTTTTAATTTGCAGATAAGGCTCTGTAGTCTCACCTCGGTATAGTGAGAATTTCATTTTCCGATATACATCAAGAGGAAGTCGATAAGTGCAAACTGTAAAACAGGAGCCGGCAATGATAACAACATTAACCACATCAACTATTACAACCAAAAATTAAATCAAAAGTTTACTAAAATAAGCCATAGGTTATGACGCTCTTTCCAAATCAACTTTAGCTTCCCTAGTGCCACTGAAAGTGGTCGTGTACGTATTGGGAAAGCGCCGCCCATTTAGACAATAATGGACACAGCACCATCCTTGCACTCACGAAGTGCAAACACCGCCGTAATTGCTAATTGTATGATTTTAGTCCTACCGCAAGAGCCTATTACATTTTCTGTTAAAACGTAACAGCATTGTAGGGCCTATAAGAATCTATGACGTGTCCTCGGTGTTTTTCAAATGGTTCCCATCAAAGTTTAATATTTTTCATGGGACTCCTACAATTTTAATGAATTGTCATGTTAAAATACAATCGGCCCCTCTAGTGCCCGAGCTCGTAAGCGCTATGCAAACTATATTTTAAAAACCGTATTTACCCGTGTAAATTAGGAATCTGGTCACCCCCCACGCCTTGTTCGCCTTCTATAAACAATTACCGTAAGACATCGCAAAATTACTTTCACGATTGGAAGCAAATATACGTATAACTAAAAAATCATGGTATTAATAGTGCTAAGATCTACCCACTCTGCAGATTTAATTACTGGCTAAAGCCCATGATAAACTCTAGTCGCAAGTCGATCGATTGTCGTGCGCATACCACCGGATTCTGACCCAAGATCAAGTGTTACGCATGCTCACGAACAGAAATCGCTCGCTGCGACTGGAATTATATCATGGACTTTACAGTCGTTTTTTGTGCAGAGCAACCTTACACTAATCTGGGTATTCTGAGACTGCGCCTCAGTCTTCTCCCTTGTATCCAGGGCATTTCTGCAACCCGTCATTACTATCGGTTTATGTTTTAAGTTCTTAGTCAATGTACTATTGAATCCCGTGTGATTTCAAATTATTAAAACAAAACATCACCCTATTTAGACACCTTAAGTATGGCCCAGATCACAACAACAGTTTGATGGAGATTCGCAGGGTGGCATGCAGGATGGCTGCTCATTTTGTATATTTTCAAATCATACTCGAGTTTTGAAGGTGGCTAGGAAGCTATTTTGGTGCCAACTCGTATGTTTAAACACCTAAAGTCTTGGAAAGGATAAAGTTAGATTAGAAGATGACATTAGACTGGCAGCCATTTTTATTTTGAAATGGCCACCATTACAGTGTTTGTCGTAACATTTCCAGCAGAGCCATTAGTGGTGATGTTAATACAAATTTATTATGGGGGTGGTGGCACAGTCTTCATTTAAATATCACCATTTCTATAAAATGTTTCTGATTTTGTAAAAGTAAAAAGTGATTCTTTTCAATCCATCCATCTTGTATAATTGTATTTCAAAATGGCAGCCATTTGACATTATAAAAGTCACTTTTTGGTGTAAATATCATGCAATAAAAAGTAATTCCCATAGGACCTTTGTCTGGACCGGATGCTAGTAGCGCCCTTCATGTGTGAGTGAACGATTGAGTGTATTGAGTGTCATGACGCTAATAAATTGCTACTAACACTACTTAAACCTAAACATCACTAAACTTTGTTACCAACCCCTATCTATACCAGGGTTAAGTTGCCACCACCCCACAGAAGACCTGCTTGTGATTTTTGATACCAGTTGGTAGCTCTATGGTCCTCTCTTTCTATTGATAAGACCAAAATAAGTTGAAAAAAACCTGGTATGGACCATGGCAATTAATGTTCATAATATGCGACTCTGTAAACTGCAAAATTGTCAATCCAAAAAATAGGGATGCGAAAATCCATTTGCACTAAAAAGTTAGGAATATTGATTTTCATGCGGTTTCATCAGCTTTCAAGATTGGTAATAATTATTGACTAGTTTGACATGAACATAAAGTTGTAGAGCTAGCACTGATAAGAATGGTCCCTAAAAGTGTACTGTAATTATCCCTGGGTGGCAACCTGCCCCTCCCCCACCTCATTGACTCCCTAACCCCGGTGAAGTTGCAACCTTTACAAAAAATAGAACAAATGAATAAGAAAACAATTCCTGGGGGCATTTTGGTACCAAAGCTTTTGGTGTTTTTAGATTAGTAAGCGCGCCGGAGGAAAGTTCACTGCTGGTGCCACCCGTTGGTAAGACGATGGCTAAACAAGATAACAAAACTCTGTTACAATGTATACATAGAACAACCCATAAGTCACGCCAATTTATAGCCGTCTGTAATTTTTTGTATGAAAGAATTTGAAGTGATTTATTGGTATGAATCTATCGGCAACAGATATATTACATATCACCTAAATAAATATGGTTTCATTCATGGCCATTGGAGTATTCCGTGCGAAAAAAAAAACAGATTTATCCGACAAATGTACACAATTGTACAGCACATGGAAGCCACCATTTTTATTCCTGTGGTATTTTACAACGCCGCATGCAATACTGACACAGAAGCCAGCGAAATAATCACGTGACTTCAGCAACTTTGCCACAAGCCTCATCCTTGTGAACTTCGTTGAGCACACAAAGGATAGGATCGAGTTCGTTTAGAATTTTTATTGCCAAACAACTACATAGTAGGGTTATAACAAATCACTTCCCCCCCCCCCCTAGAAGTATGGGGAAAAGGTTTTTAGATGTTTTTTCTATTAAGGCTTCAGCTGAAATTAAAGAGCCTTATTTTTCATTTTCGTCGTTGCACCCCCCTGCGGACACGGGTTTTTTGGTGTACCATTTTGAAGCTGTAACCATTGTAAACTTCGAATCTGCTAGTTTCCAAGCATAAAAAGTGTCCCACATTGGTGGAAACAAAGCCTTTTTTTACCATTTCATAGACTTTTTTCAATAAAATAAACCCAACATCAAGTTTTAACATAAAATCGTCAATTTAACACCCGAAATATGAATTGGTGTCAAAAGAAAGCAAATGGTGCAATCAAAACGAATTAGTACAGCAAAATATGTGTCATCGACCTCTAATTTTTCCTTTTAATTTTGACCAAAACTGTCCATTTTTTTGGTCCAAAAAAAGCTCATTTTTTGACATTTTTAGGGCAAATTTTTTGCATGTTTATTGTCACTTATATTTCCACATCAAATGCTGACATGCATTTTCATGACGTCCCATATTGAAGCTCTGACAACAGTAAATTTGGAATCCGATTTGTGCCTGGCACCAAAAATGTCAAAAATAGTGTAAAAAAACTTTTTTACAATTATCAGAGATTTTTTTCAAAGAAATACACCCCCAAAATCTTTTTTGGGCATCACTAACAGTATTCTGACCATAGAGACTTGATTCTGGTGTCAAATGCAAGCAAATTACATGGAAAACCAAATATATTTGCTAAACATGTGCCAATTTTTAAACATTTTGTGTTTTTTTTTTTTTTCGTTTTTTTTTTTTTTTTTTTTTTTTTAAAAATTTTTGCCCAAAACCCATTTTTTGACATTTAGGAAAATTTTGCATTATTATTGTATTCTAATGTCGCACATTACAAATGTTTAACACAGTTTGTTTGCTGTTCATAATTAAAAGCTCTATGCTGACACATTAGATTTTGGAATCCCCGCTTGCTCATAGGCACAAAAAGATGTCCAAAGTAGTGTAAAATAAACTTTTAGCCATTTAAAATAAATGGTTTTTTCCACTAAAACTCACCCCAATCAATTTTTTTGAGGGTCATTAAACACGTATTTCTCAACATAGAGACTTGAATCTGGTGTGTCCAAATGAAAAGCAAATTACATGAATAACCAAATATGTGCTAAACATGTGCCACATTTTTAAAAATTTGGAAAACTTAAAAAATGCAAAATTAAAAAACAATTTTGCCAAAAAAACCCTTTTTTTTTTTTTTTTGACATTTTTTAGGGAAATTTTGGCATTATTATTGTGTTTCTAATGTCGCACATTCATATATGAACAAAAAATAAAAAACAACAGTTTTTTGAAAGTCCATATTAAAGCTCTGACACAGTAGATATTTGGGATCCGGCTTTGCTAGGCACAAAAGATGCCAAAATTAGTGTAAAATAAACTTTTAGAGCATTTAATGGATTATTTTTCAAGAAAATACCCCCAAATCAATTTTTTGCAAGCATAAACAAGGATTTCTCAACATAGAGACCTGATTCTGGTATCAATGAAGCAATTCATGCCAAAACCAAATGTATGGGCTAAACATGTGGGCCGATTTAATTTTAAATGTTTGTGTTTTTTGGCCAAAAATGTCACAATTTTTTGCCCCCAAAAAACCATTTTTTTAACTTTTTTAGGGAAATTTTGTATGATTATTGTTTTCTACTGTTTACCACTTCAAACGTTAAAAACAGATTTTTTTTGATGTTATATTAAAGCTTGACACAGTAAATTTGGATCTGCTTGCCTGGGCACAAAAGATGTCCGAGTATGTAAAATAAACTTTTTTGCCATTTAAGTTGGATTTTTTCAAAAGAAATAACCAAAAAAATCATTTTTGAGCATAACACAACATTTCTCAACATAGAAACCCGATTCTGGTGTCAAATGAAGCCAAATTCATGCCTAAACCCAACATGTACTGACTAAGCAATGTGCTGATTTTTTCCTCTTTAACTTTTGGTGTTTTTTGGGCCTCAAATCATCAAAATTACTGCCCAACACGCCTATTTTTTTGACATTTTTAGGGGAAAATTTTACATGATTATTGTATTTATAATTCTCGCACATTCAATTCTGACTAGATTATATAGAACGTCATATTACCAGATAAAACGTTGATTCAAAAGTTTAAAAACAAGTTTTTTCACAATTCACACGGGGAACTGAACAACGGTGTTCCTTGTCACCCGTTAAACCACTTGTTTAAACTTATAAACACCTGTTTTTAAAGGTGCACTTTTTTACCAAAAACCATTATTTTAAAAAAAAAAAAAAAACCAGATATCAAAATTGATACTACTTCCCGGGTAAATCGTGGGTCCCAAAGACGATCGGAACAAGCACCTTTAAACTTTTAACAAAACATGTTTTTGCAGTGTATTGAAGCCCTGATGCAGGAATTTGGAATCCACTTGAGCCTTGGCACAGAAACTGGGTACAAAAGTAAAAAAACTCTCTTTAATTTATAGATTTTTAACAAATAAAAAAATCCCCCAAATCATTTTAGAGCTAAAAACAAGCATTTCAGAACAATAAACCATGACTTCCAGTGTCAAATAAAGCAGACTGACTTGCATTTGCTAAACCAAAATTTTCAAGGCTAAGCATATGCCGCTTCTCCTAGCTTTATTTGATGTTTGTGGTTTGGCCAACGTTTTTTTTTTACCAAATGGTCAATTTTTTGATATTCTTAGGAACAGATTATTATTGTATTTTATTCTCGAAATTGTTGGTGGTTGTGGCTTCACATGCCACACAGGTTTTTAGAGAATCATATTAAACTCTGTTCACAACAATAAATTTGGAATCCCATAGTTGCAAGGCACAGAAGTGCCCAAAAGTAGTGTAAAAAAACGTTTTGCCATTTCATAGATTTTTGAACCACAAGCATTTCACAACTAGAAACATGAATTTTGTTGTCTAATGCAAAAGGCAATTTTTTGGACAATTCTTGGTGAAAGTTGTTTTCATCATTATTGGAATTCATTGATTCTTTTGCAAATGCTACACATATTTATATCACAAATATCAAATTCTGGCACAGACATATTGAAAATCTCTTATATCTAAGCACAAAAGACATCCAAAAGTAGTGTAAAAAGAACATTTGTTTTCAATTCATGTACAGCATTTTGTTTCAAAGAAAACGCCAAAAACTCAAGTTTCAGATATAAAACTTGTAGCATTTCACAACACAGAATGTAGATTTGGGATCAAATTACAAGCAAACTACATGTACATTGTAAGGGGCAATAAGTGCCAAGGATGTAGGGTGGCATGGTCGTGTGGTTGGAGAACCTTGTCCTTTGAAAACTAAGGTCTAATGGTTTTCAAATCTATAGGAACTTTTAAATAAACCCAGACCTTACTATCCTCTACTCTCATAGTGATTTTGATATGGCCTGGCTAAATGCACCATGAAAATCTCAGTTCCCAGTGTATGTATTTGGTATTTATGTGGAGTTTACCAGTGTGCGCCATTATCAAGTTACCAGTGTGTGCATTTCTACTATGGAGGTAGCAACCTGGCATTGATTAACCTGCGGCTGGTGTAGAAGCTTGAGAGATTTGCTTTGTCTCAGTTTAACTGGGGCCATTCATGTGAATTGGCACTGCAAACACGTCATGATGTTTTTTTTTTGCTTTAAGGTGTGTGGTAGACATTGATAAGATATGAACATCCTTAATTCATTTCGTTTTTCCAAAGTATTGGAACTTGGAATTGGCAATATGAAAGTGGCCTGGC
The DNA here is from genome assembly GCA_023653785.1 of Ophioderma brevispina. Classification (NCBI taxonomy): domain Eukaryota; kingdom Metazoa; phylum Echinodermata; class Ophiuroidea; order Amphilepidida; family Ophiodermatidae; genus Ophioderma; species Ophioderma brevispina. Next base: position 8,930 of record JAMKCH010026867.1, read on the forward strand.
CCAGTGGGAAAGACCACCTGTTGTTAGAAGATCACAAGATAGTAATGGAGACCCCCACACTTTGAAAACATTATCTAGTGGTACTAATTGTTGTAGAATTCAAATGTTGCATGAATCAAAAAGTTCGCAGGGCTGTTGTTTCTTTTAGAGTTAATGAAGCCTAAGTTATGAAACTTTGTTAATTCAGGGCTCCCAATAAGATTTTTTTTATTGTCAATACGGAGTTCCCACATGTAGAACTTTCAATACAATACAATTTTAGCACATTAAAGTACTAATGTGAGGGACAAAGCTCATTGAAAATGGTAATTGTACTTTTTTTGACACATTGTGACCCTTTGAAAACCTATGGTTACATTTGACATCACCCCCTACTTCAGATTGTTGAAGATATATCATTTAACAACTTTCCCTGGAAGAACTAGCTCTTTGGTGTCTTCGTTTTTTCACAACAAATACTAAAGATTGCCACACAAAGGTATATGTGACCTAGAAGTCATTGTGCTTGCACAGTGTATAACATTCTATGGGATATCAACAAAATTGTCTTGTGCTAAAATGTAAAGACGTCAGACACCAAGCTGGTTCTTTTCAAGAGATAGTTCTTTAATGATGGCATCTTCACCATATTCTAAATTTCTGCATAGACCTGCGGAAGAACGCAAAGCGGTATGAAGCTCAATTGCAGGATTTTTTTTAATTTTATTAAAAAATAATTGCTTGTGTCTTAATTTCACAACAACAAATTTTAAAAAAAATCCATTACTTTTCCTGTGGACATCTTAAAGAAAGTTAACATTGCTTCTATTAAAATCCCCCCACACCCACTCCAGGGCCTTATGCCGGCGCCCAATAGCCAAACCTAAATGTAAAAGGTCCCTCAGAATCTATTTCTTACCATAATTATGTGCACGAATCCCTCCCGTTTAGGAATTACTTCCGTTCACAAGTCAACACACACACACGAAAATCTCTCCCATAATAGCGAAATTAGTTACTTCCACGAATCGCTCATAGCGAGGCTGGCCGCGTGTCCGCTCGATCTGGCGAGCGAACCCGCAGACACTTGTGTTGGAATACGGATTCTAAAAATAGCTATGGCCTTACAATGCGTTTGGTCAAAAATGACTATTGCTTTACCGGTAGTTCGCTGGCGTGTTTTGGGTCATTTCAGACTGCCTTGAACAAGGCTGCAAATTGTTATAATTCTGGCCATTTGGGGGCTATGACATCTACTGACCTCTAGAGTGACCATTGATTCCATTCGTACAATGGGTAGCTGTGGTGGCAATCCCAAGACCATTATCGCAGTGCCATGTTGCTGTATGTTGAAAACAGTGGGAAAATTATGTTAGTGTTAATATTTTTCAAATGTGCCAGTGTCTCTTTAAAAAGTAAATTGTAAAAACTGAAAGGGTTTTCAAATATTGTACATTTGTGTAATGCTCAAACCTCAAAATTATCTGCTATAAAACAGAATCGACAGATTCCAAGTTCTTAAAAAACGTGGAATCTCGACCAAATCGAAGGTTTTCAATTATATAGATGATTCTGAATGCGTGTGAACTTGGATGTGTGGTGATGAAACATGCCTGGGAGTAGTCTAGAATACGGCGAACTTGCTGTGTATTTTTAGCACGGTATCTCCTCAATTTGTACCGCTTTGGAATTGCAGTGTTTGTCATATTTTGCATGCATACACTCTAAATAAGGGTTAAAATCAATCCAAAAAGATTGTGATTAGGGACAAATCCATTTTTAGATTTTAACTCTAAAAAGGGATTGGTCCCCTAATCACAATCTTTGGGATTATTTTAAGCCTTGTAATTTAGAGTGGAGGGGGCCTACAATGGGTGAGAAATTTTGAAAAAATGGTGTGTTGTAGGTCCTTATTCCTATGTCCATGGGGCTATTCCATGGCCAATACTCAAGATGTCACCAGGAACAGGTAATGGATTTTTTTGAAATTTTTTGTGTGGTGACAGATATTGATGAAAATGAAAGATCCTGCTGCAATTTGGGCTTCATACCGCTTTTCGTTCTCCGCAGGTCTATTCAGAAATTTAGGAGGGGGCGTCACCACCAAAATGGTGGTGTGATGCAAAAGTTAATTTTGAGAGGGGCATTAAACTTGTAATGGACACCCCCCCACACACACACAAAACACAAATTTGAAAAATCACTATCTTGGGTATTTTGTGTAAAATTCAAATTGGCCATAAAAAACATGATAGTTAAGTTACTTAAAAGTTGTTGGGTTTAAAATGCAATATTTTTCATCTTGAAACCAAGTGGGGGGGGGGGGGGTCCGACTCCAAAAGTAACAATATTTTTATGTCCATCGCACAGCAGGATTTAACCAGTACAATAATAGCACAAAAGTAATAGTGAGGATAGCCCATTGAAAAATCCTAATTTTGCATTTGACCATATATTGACCCCCCTGAAAATCAATGTTGCATTCGACATCAACCCTTTACTTCAAATATGTTGACGATGCATCATTTCAAGAAACATCTGAAAGAACCAGCTTTGGTGTCTCGATGTCTGGAAAGTTTTAGACAAGACAATTTGTTGATATGCCCATAGAATGTATACACTGGTGCAAGCACAAAGACTCTAGGTCAATATACCTTTGGTGTGTGGCAATATTTAGTATTTTGTTGTGAAAAAAACGAAGACACCAGCTAGTTCTTCCAGGAAGTTTTAAATGAGTATAATCTTCACTATCTGAAGTTAGAGGGTGATGTCAAAATGTCAACCATAGGTTTTCAAAGGGGTTCAAACGTGTCAAAAAAGTACATTTACCATTTTCAATGAGCTTGCCCTCACTATTACTTTTTTAATGTGCTCATAATTGTTATGTATGAAAGTTTTACTATGGACTCCGATTGGACAATAAAAAAATCTACTTATTGGCCCTGAATTAACAAAGTTTCATAATTAGGCTCATTAACTTCAAAAGGAAACAACTGCGAACTTTTTGATGCAACATTTGAATTCAACACCATATGACCACTAATAATGGATTTCAAATTGTGGGGTCTCCATTACTATCTGTGATCTTCTAAACATTGTCTTAACCACTGGGCAGCACGTTCATATTGCCAATTCCGAAGTTTCCAATTACTGGAAAAACGAAACGGAAATGGATTAAGGATTTTCATATCGCATCAATGTCTCCACCACACTTAAAGCAAAAAAAATCCATGGACGGTGCAGTGCACATATCCACTGGAATGCCCAGTAGCCCTGGAGCTAGCACACATTTGTACCACATCTCAAGTACAAAAGGTTTGAGTGACTAAATATTGACAGACTGACGGAACCCCTGAAACGTGATTTAAGTGCCGCAAGTGGTGCCTTAAGGAGAGGCGGCCAAAACAAGTTGTACAGGGGTCAAATTTGTAAATTGATCAAATCATGTTAAAAGCATACCAGTTATGTGTCTAAAATAAGGATTCAGAAAAGGATAGTTTGTAATAGTAACAGTCCTAAAGTTTTAAGGTTAATATGGTCAAAACCGCGCAAAAATCCCGTATAAGGGTCAATTTCAGTGTATTTTTGTTTTTCAGGGGTCAAATTTTAAAGTGCTCCGATTTGGATAAAAAATGGTGCCAAATGATTGGTGGAGTTCATAGGATTAAAATAAAGGAATGGTTGTGACGTCTAACCGCTTAGTTTCCGATGTTGGTAGGGGGCCCGAAGGTAACGTCAATTGGTTCAATGGGGTTTGCATTTGTTACCCCCCTACTTCTGTAAGCAAGCATTTGAGACAGCTCAAAACTATTCCTTAATTTTATCTATGAGCTCCACCAATAATTGGAACCATTTTTACCAAATCGGAGCAATTTTCAAATTACCCCTGTTACACCGAAATTGCCCTTTTATTGATTTGTGCTGTTTTTAGCCTATAACTCGGAAACTTTAGTCTGTACATCTTACAACTACTATAACTTTTCTCAATCCGTATGGTTAGACAATAAAACATGTGTGCTTTTCAACGTGATGGATCAATTTACAAATTTGACCCCTGTAAAATTTGTTTTGGCCCCCTCTTCGTGAGGCACCACTGCGGCACTTAAGAATCACGTTTCAGGGGTTCATGTCATGCTGGTCTACATATTTAAATCACTCAAACCTTTTGTTGTACTTGAGATGTGTTACAAAAGTGTGCTAGCTCCGGGTTAAATGTTTTAACTGAGAACCGCAAAGCAACTCTCCAAGCTTTACAACAGCAGCAGGTTATCAATGCCAGGTTGCTACATCATAGAAATGCACACACTGGTAACTTTACAAAATGCGCACACTGGTACATCACATATAAATACCAAAATACATTACACTGGGACTGAGATTTCATGGGCATTTAGCACAGGCCATATCAAATAACTATGAAGAGTTAGACTAGTAATTCTGGGTTTATTTAAAGTCTATAGATTTTGAACCATAGACCCCTAGTTTCAAAGGCAAGGTTCCAACCACAATGACCATGCAACCCTACATCCTGCACTTATTTGCCTTGCAATGTACATGTAGTTTGCTTTTTGAATTTGATCCCAAAGCTACATCTGTGTTGTGAAATGCTTACAAGTTTTTATATCTGAAACTGAGTTTTTGGGCGTTTTCTTGAAACAAAATGCTGTACATGAATTGAAACAATGTTCTTTGACACTACTTTGGAGGTTTTTGTGACTTAGATATAGCAGATTCACATTCTGTGCCCAGACCTTTGATATATGTGAGTAAAAGATTTGTCAGCATTTGCAAAAGGAAAGCATAAATACAATAATGATGAACACTTTTCCCAAAGAATTGTCCAAAAAAAATTGCCTTTTGCATATTAGACAACAAAATCATTGTTTCTATGTTGTGAAATGCTGGGTTTCAAAATCTATGAAATGCAAAAATGTTTCTACACTACTTTGGGCATCTTTTGGCTTGCAACATATGGTTTCCAAATTTCTTGTGTGACAGAGCTTTAATTATGATATTTAAAACTGTGTTGGGATTTGAATGCACCAAATTCGAAATTACAATAATAATCTTGTTCCTAAGGAATATCAAAAAATTGACATTTGGGGAAAAAAATTGGCCAAAAACATAAAAAGTAAGGAGATCGGCAAATGCTTAGCTTATATTTGTATTAGCAAAGCAGGTCTGCTTTCATTTGACAACGGAGCATGGTTATTATGAAAAATGCTGTTTTAGGCTCAAATGATTTGGACGGTATTTTTTTTATTTGAAAAATCTAGAAAATGGTAAAAAGAGTTTTTTCACTACTTCTTTGGTACCCAGTTTCTGTGCCCAGGCTCAAGTGGATTCCAAATTTCCTGCATCAGGGCTCATACACTGCAAAAACATGTTGTTTAACAGTTAAAGTGCTTGTTCCAATCGTCTCTGGGACCCCCCGATTACCCGGAGTGAGCAATTTTGATATCAGTTGAAAGGCCCTTTTTTCCCATTGTCGTCTTGAAAAGCCACCTTTAAAACAGGTGTTTATAATTTAAAACAAGTGTTTTAAACGGGTGAAGTGAACAACAAGTTGTCAGTTAACCCGTTAAACAATGTTTAAACTTTTGAGAAAAAAACGTTTTCTCTGTGTATGACGTCATAAAATCTATGTCAGAAATGAAATGTGCGAATTTATAAATCAATAATCATGTTAAAATTTTCCCTAAAAAGGTCAAAAATAGGCTTTTGGGGCATAATTTTGATATTTTAGGCCCAAACACCAAAAGTTAAAGAAAATCAGCACATGCTTAGCATACATTTGGTTTAGGCATGTAATTGCTTTCATTTGACACCAGAATCGTGTTTCTATGTTGAGAAATGCTTGGTTTTATGCTCAAAAATGATTTTTTTGGGTATTTTCTTTGAAAAAAAATATTAAATGGCAAAAAAGTTTATTTACACTACTTTTGGACATCTTTTGTGCCAAGGCGCAAGCAGGATTCCAAATTTACTGTGTCAGAGCTTATATAACATCAAAAAAAATCGGTGTTAACATTGAATGGGCAAACATTAGTTAGAAATACAATATCATACAAAAATTTCCCCTAAAACAGTCAAAAAATGTTTTTGGGGGCCAAAATTTTGACATTTGGCCCAAAACACCAACATTTAATTTAAATCGGGCACAGTTGAACACCATTGGTTTTGGCATTTGTTATTTGGCTTTATTTGATACCAGAATCCAGTCTCTATGTTGAGAAATACTGTTTTATGCTCAAAATTGATTTTGGGGTATTGTCTTTGAAACAATCCATTAAATGGCTAAAAAGTTTCTTTTACACTACTTTTGTTTGGAAATCTGTGTGCCTATGAGCAAGCGGATTCCAAATCTACTGGGTCAGAGCTGTTAATATGCCTTCAAAAAACTGTGTTAATATGCAGTGCGACATTAGAAATACAATAATAATGCAAATTTCCCTAAAAAATTTCAAAAAATGGGTGTTTGGCGAGCCAAACATTTGACATTTTTGGCCAAAAAACACAATTTTAAAAAGTGGACATGTTTAGCACATATTTGGTTTATCCATGTTGTAATTTGCTTTCATTGACACCAGAATCAAGTCTCTTATGTTGAGAAATACTTGTTTTATGCTCAAAAAAGATATTGGGGTAGTTTCTTGAAAAAAAATCCTTAAATTGCTTTTAAAAAAGTTTATTTACACTAATTTTGGAAATCTTTTGTGCCTATGCGCAAGCGGATTCCAAATTACGGTGTAAGAGCTTTAATGACAGCAAAAAAATGTGTTACATTTGAATGTGCGACATCTAGAAATACAATAAAATTCAAATTTCCCTAAAAATGTCAAAAATGGTTTTTTGGAAAATGTGACATTTTTTGGCGAAAAAAAAAAAACGAAATTTTAAAAATTGGCACATGTTTAGCACATATTGGGTATAATGTAATTGATTTCATTTGACCCAGAATCAATTCTCTATGTTGAGAAATAACTGTTTTATACTCAAAAAATGATTTTGGGGTATTTTTCTTTTGAAAAAGACCTCTGAAATGGTAAAAAAAGTTTGTTACACTATTTTGGGACATTTTGGTGCCCAGGCCACAAGCGCATTCCAAATTTACTGTGTCAGAGCTTCAATGAGTCATAAAAATTATGTCAGCATTGAATGGCGAATTATAAATACAATAAACATGCAAAATTTGCACTAAAAATGTCAAAAATGAGCTTTTTGGACCAAAAAAGTCCATTTTTGGTCAAAATTAAGAAAATCAAAACTATGAACATATTTGCTGCTACATATTTAGTTGTAGAACAAATTATGCTTTTCATTTGACAACAAAATCCTAATTCGTGTTGTAAATTGACGATCTTTGTTAAAAACTTGATTTTGGGGTATTTTTTTTTTCCATTGAAAAAAGGTTAATGAAATGGTAATAAAAAAGTGCTGTTTCCACAACTTTGGGACACTTTATGCTTGGAAACAAGCAGATTCTAAATCTACATGGTACAGCTTCAAAAATGGTACCAAAAAAACCTGTGTACCAGGGGGGGGCCAACGAACGGTCTGAAATGGGTTCAGCTGGATAGGCCTACTAGTTTTGAAGGGTGCTGATCAGAATTTTTGGGTCCAACATCTGGGAAATGTGGGGAACTTTATTAAATAAGGGGGTAAAATTAGTACAGGGGTAATTCGAAATCAAATTGTGATAAATGTACACCAATGATTGTGTCCTTTTTGGGATTAAAAAAGGGGCAAAACAAATCAGTGCTCAGACTTTGCTGCACGGTTTTTGGGGTCGGCTTTGGGGCTGTCAAATTATTGCCCTGGTCATTCTGAAGCAGAAAATTTATTTCAATTCTTTGGGTGACAGCTCGGTATACAATTGAGGTTCAAGTTTTGGCGACCCCTATAGACATGTGACCTTGTAATTGGTTACCCTTGCCCTCTAATTACGAAACCATATGCCAAACATTGTAAAATAAGGCAAGACGAACATTTGCATCGGTTTCAACCAAAATCGGAGCACGGGTAACGTTCCCCAAGGATGACCTTCAACCTTAATAGGGATGTAACTGTTTAATTAAAGGTCAGAACCTTAGACAAACTAACCTTTTTAATCTTATAATGAGAAAAATAGATGGTGTACATTTAAAAACATTCATTGATTTTTTTCTAAATTTTACCATGTGCTAATTTTACCCCTAGATCAAATAGATCTCCAAATGTTATAATATTCATCTTGAAATTCAAACCTTTAAAATATGAAGAAAAGGATAAATATTTATACATTAAGCGGTTATAAATATCCTAAACAGGTAAAACGTGAAATTGGTAATTGTAACATTTTTGCGGAGCGTGCGAAATTTGCCCTGAACACAATATAATGGGTGGGTGCGGTGGTGCAAGCGCGAAACTCTTGTCAATATTCTGACCATATTTTCGGGACACATTTTCAGATTCAATTGTTGATAGATCCAAATGTTGAAGGGGATAAATTATTTATTAAAATGATATGGACAACGGAGATGCGAGTAAGAATCTTAGTAGGCTTGTTTAGTACTTCCATGCACACACTTTCGCCCAACACAGTCTGCCTTTTTGGGGTTCAATTCGATGGCTTGTTTTGAGAAAACAAAATAAGCTAGAAAATGTAAATGTCACATTAAATGATCTTCCTCTCATACATGCAGATCCAATGTTTGTTTTATGTCTTATCTGTGAGTATTTTAAAAAAATTATCGGCAAGTACTTTTATGCAGCAAATATTGCATACATGCAGTTTGGAAAAAACATTTTGAAAACACCTTTTAAATACGGTGGAAAAATCAATAGTTGGCGAAAGAAGTGTATGTCGAATTTTGTGAATACGCCGTAAGCCACAGAAATATGTTGACAAATTATCGATTTATTAGGGGACTTATACCATTCAACATAGCTTATTGAGTATTTTAGTATTTTCATTAATGAATTTTATTTTTTGTAATTTTATCTTTGAAAGGCATTATTTGGTCAAATCGGACAATCCGATCAATAGTTATGGTCTATTAAAAGCCAAACAGATACCGTAAAACATTGTAAAAAAATGAATTCCTATACAAATGTATACTGTATAAGTCTGATGGATTTATTGTTTTTCAACCAGCGGTATTAAACAAACAAACAAATAAAATAAAAACAAGGTATAATTAGTGGCACTATTACAGATAGTTTAACAGTTAAAATTGTTTCTAAATCAGTCTTCTATTTTTTTTTAAATTGACCAATTTACAACGGTAAGTGTTTATAATAAGGAAAATCGGCGATTCTAGACTTAAAACGACGTTTTATTTATGCAAATGGTATTTTTAGCCACAAAACCATTTTCTCTGAACCTGTACAACCGATTGACTCCAAAACTGTCAGTAAGGTTGTATTTGTCATTAGGCGACGAAAAAAAGAAACCCCTGTTTTAAACGGGCGAGCGGACCCTTTCGAGTAGGGTCGGTCCCTACTCTGGACTCAAAATTGCCTTAATATAGCCCCAACTCTGTAAAAAATCAAAGAAAAAAGGAAAAAAGTTTTAACAAACAAATTTTTCTAAATATTGCCCAATTTATAAATTTGGGGCTAAAAACAGCCTTATTTTACATGATTTTTTGGAAAAACTAAAAAAAAAAAAAAATCTGCAAAACTGAAAATCAAGGTCGGTCGTCCCCGTTTTTTTTTTTATTTTCGTCTCTTACTAATGTCTGTACAGACCCTTTTTAAATCTTGCATTTTTTAAAATATCTATGATTTGTTTCAAATTAACGTTTTCCCCGCCAAAACAGTTGAAGGGGTAAAAATCCATACATCGATGTCAAAAATGTAAAAAGGGCTCTGTACTGACATAGATTATACAAATTAGGCTTTATGTTAGAGGTAAAGACAACATATATCATGTAGGATTGTCTAAAATCTTGTTTTTTGTAACGCATTAAATCCAGATGGCCACTGTTTGCCATGGCAACGGTGCACGCTGTATCCAAAACATTTTTTTTTGGTTTCAATTTTAACTGCAATTAAATGTTATCATGTTTCCTTTTGGAGAATTCATGAAAAACACAAAGATTAATCGGGAATTTCCTTAAATAGTGTGGAGAAAAATAAGTTTAAAAGCAAAATTTCCAACGAGTAGCAGTTCACAGCTTATTGTAATTCACCTCAGTCAAAGTAGCACAATTAATCACCTGAAATGGGCGCACATTGGATTGTACTTTCAAATAAACAAGCCTTTTTGAAACTCAATAATATTGCTCTCAAAACAATTAATGTTTCAGTGCAAATAAAAAGGAGGTTGTGATTTTACATACTTGAAAGTGGCTTATAATTTTGTACATTCCCTCTTTCAAAACGTGAGGGTAATTCCCTCCCTACCCTTTCGATTTCCGCCCTTAAGACATACGGAAAGTCCAGAAGAAACTACAACAGATTGGCGCCCTCCTACTTGGCCAGTCAAAATCTCGTTTTCTTAATTTAATTAACTGGACCGTTTCACGGGTAGAATGCAACTTTTGTCAAGTCGGTTTTTTTTGTCTCTGGTAGCTAACGGGAAACATAATGGCATGAAAAATGACCATAAGGAAAATGACCCTTACTGAAATCACTTCCCGCGAGTTTGTGTTTCAGTATGAATCATTTCTGTAGTAGTTGTAAATTGCTTCCTGTCTAGAGAAGGATTATAAACAAATACAAACACAAAATTGGACACGCTGGTGGTCTTTTTGTCCACACTGGCTGGATCCAGTGTTCCTAATAGTCTAGGTATAAAACCACAAACACCTGTTGTGTTCAGGTGCAGGTGGCTGTGGCTACTCATAGCGACGGCCTTGATCAAATTGCTTGTGGTTTTAATTTTGTAAAAACTCTATAAATTTTTGCAAATCAGAAAAAGTCCTGACAAAAACTGTACAAGGCGCTCTGCCTGGTTGAACTTATTTGCTCTCGTTTTGGAAGCATGAAACATAGGCCAGGTGAATTGATCTCATGAGTTTTAAAGAGTGAATTTTGCCATTTTTTTTAGTTTGGGTGGAGGATCTGCCTCCACCCTTTATATAATATATGATGACATTATACAGACGTGTGAACCAATGAAGAGGTTGGTAGAGCGCTTTTAACAAGGCGAGGTAATGATGGCAGTAATGTCATCATCCTGTTCCAAAATTGCCACACTCTGCCACCTCCCCCCTGGACTCTTCCTGTTTTTAACTGTTTTTCACAGAATGTAACCCAAATTGTTTTTAAAAAACTCATGGAAGTGATTTCAGTAAGGGTCCTTTTCATTAATGGAAGTTTTTTTCATGCCATTATGACCCTTTACCCATATTAACTAAAATTCAATTTCTAATACCGTGTGACCGAATAACAAAATTACCCAAAATGAAAGTGATATTTTCCCACTTTAATTGATATCTGTGTATTTTTTAATTTTATCATAAGAATGGTAATTGAAGCAAACTTCCTGAAAAAATGTTCATTTTGTTGAGTAATTCTCAAGATATGGTCCCACTGAACCATGGTCACAAAACAGACTGTCCACTAGCATCATTTTTTCTTAGCACGGAACTCCCCAAGGCCCAAATCTGAGCAGTCGTGTACTACCCCCCTGCCCTGACACAAGACAGAAAACTTATTTAAGTGTCACAACTGCAGCTTGTCCATGTGTATTTCCTGATGGAATAAGTACACCTCCAAGTTTTGGCAACCGGGCTTTTCACATGAAATCATAGCAGCAGTAAGCAGTACAAACTTTGATTGAGAGACGCATGTAACTTGAAGCCGTACAAACATTGATAGAGTGGCTCATGTGACTTTGAAGCCGTACAAACAACTTGATTGAGTGGTTCATGTAACATTGAACCGTACAAACCCTGATACGGCTCATGGAACCTTAAGCCGTACAACCTTGATTGAGAGGCTCATGTAACAATTGAGCGTACAAACATTGATTGATAGGCTCTGGAACATTGAGCCGTACAACATTGATTCGTGTGCTATTGACATTGAAGCTTACAACAATGATTGACTTGGGCTCATGTGACATTGAACCGTACAAACACTGATTGCGTTGCTCAATGTAACATTGCAAGCCTTACAAACTTGCCTGGTGGTTCATGTGACAATTGAAGCCGTACATATACATATGGATTGAGAGGCCTCATTGACATTGATCCGTACAAACATTGACTGAGAGGCGCATGTTAAACATTGAACCGTGCAACATTGATTGAGTCTCAGTATAACACTGAAGCCGTACAAACATGCATTGATCGTGCTCATGTAACATTGAAGCCGTACCGACATTTATTGATTGCCATGTGAACATTGAAGCCTACACAATTGATTGAGCAGATTCTCTGTGACAAGTGAACCGTACAAAATGTGATGAGAGGCTCATGTGAATTATCCATACAACATTGATTGAGATGCCGCCAGGTAACATTGAAGCCGTACCAACATTGTTGAGAGGCTCATGTGACATTGAAGCCGTACAACATTGATTGATGGCTCATGTACCATTTGAGCGCCGTACAACATTGATTGAGAGGCTCATCTCACCTATGAACCGTACAAAAATTGATTGATCGGCTCATGTAACATTGAAGCCGTACAGACCTTTATGAGTGGCTCATGTGACATTTGACCACACACATTGATTGAGAGCTCATTGACATTGAAGCCGTACAAAAATTGATTGAGGAGGCTCATGTGACATTGAAGCCATACAAACATTGATTGAGATGCTCATGTAACATTGAATCCGTACCAAACAATTGATTGAGAGGCTCCTGTTGACATTGACAGCCGTACCACATTGAATGGAATGGCTCAAGGTAACATTGAAGCCGTACAACATTGATGAGAGGCTCGTTTCATTGAGCCATACAACATTGGTTAGAGGCTCATGTGACATTGAAGCCATACAAACATTGATTGAGATGTTCATTTACATTGAAGCTGTCAAACATTGATTGAGTGGCTCATGGAACCACACATGCGCTATTTACATCAGAGACCACGTGGCAACAACTTGTTTTGTGAACTTGGCCAAGCACTTTATCGAGCTGCCTCGTCAACCCAATCGATAATTCGAATAGTTGTTTATGGGGGAATATACAATCTAGTGCTGATA